>JAQHUG010000308.1:2091930-2105240 GCA_028555095.1 Dicrostonyx torquatus
TTATCTCTTCAGTATGCTTTGTCTGAAATGCACAGAAATTACACATGAAATTACATAATCATGTTTTTAATGTACCGGTGCTATTCTCTGTACCTTTTCCAATTCTCTTATTAAACTGTAGCTGTCAGAATCCATTACCATACAAAGACAAAACTCACTGTTTGCCTATGATAATCTACTAGGAAAGAAGCAGGGGAAAAAAATACAATCGCAAGAGGAAAGACTGTGCAGCTGTGCAAGGAACACCAGCCTGGCCATTTCTGCCCCTTCCACCTTCACCAGGGTCTCGTCAATGAAAACCCACACTGAATTTCCAAACACCAACCAACAATCACACCCCTGACATTAACATTTCCTGTTGTATCGCTCATTCTTGGTGGCATAGACAGTTTCAAGATATCTTTTTTTTCTATCGTACACAACAACAAAATAAGAAACCCAACATAGCATTCTGAGCTCTTTCTTCCCTCCCTGAATATCCTCAAATTTTGTTACTAAATGTGTGTTAGTGAACAAGCATTCACTAGTGCCCTTCCGCAGCCTCAGGCTCTCCCAGAACCCCTCCCTAGTCCACCCTGACAGAGCTGAGCCCCTCAGCCCCTCCATCGGGCTCACCGCTCCTCCAATCTCCTTATTTATCTGTGCATCATACTTCAAATTTTTATGGTCTTTTTAATGTATACATGAAACATACGAGGACTAAATAACACGGACACTATGACAGTGATCCTGCGGGAACTGGGCTTTGTATATCTATGTCTGTCTCTCTCTCTCTCTCTCTCTCTCTCTCTCTCTCTCTCTCTCTCTCTCTCTCTCTCTCTCTCTCTCTTTCTCTACTTCCAACGCCCTAGAAAATGTCTGAAAGTGCTGCATCCTATAACTTGGGCAGCTCCGAAGCAAACAATGAGGTGAAACTTTCTGGCTGAGCCCCCAGGAGAACAGGGAAGCAGTAAAGCTGTCCCAAGGCAGAGAGAATACACATTGGGCCAGTGTTTATTATCTGCAAAACAAACACAGCTTCCCTCCAGCAGCCTGAGCTTCCTGAACCTGGAGGCCACCAATTTGGCTAGACCGGCTGGCTGGCTAGAGATCCAGGTCTCCAGTTGTTTGTGCCACCTTCCCCCTCCTTCCACGCCTCCCCTCAGCCAGAGTGCAGCACCAGGTCTGGGGAGCGGCACTTAAGCCTCCATGTTTTCATGACAAGCAACTGACCAACCATCTCCTCAGCGACCCCTACTGCACATTTTTCAGCTGCTTTTTCTCTTCCTTCATCTTTCTCTTTTTTTTAATTTTCCAAATTATCCGCTGAAGGATGACTGATGTTCAACATACAATGTACTGCAATGAAAATACCTGCTTCTGTACTCAACCCAACATAAATTCTTCACCAATAATCGGATCGAAAACCCCCAGGCAGAGCTGGCATAGCTGGTATCCACCCAGAGGCTTCACCCTACTAGTAGTCTAGCTTTCCTGGTTCTAGAAGGCACTACACACACTACCAGAAGACAAAGGCCATCCTAAACATCACCAAGCTGCAATTCTAAGAGCCAGGCACGGTAGAGGACCCCGGGGAAACAGTGCCTTCCAGACCCAACAGGGTAGGTGCACAGATGAACTCAGACTAGGCAGCATTCTCGGGGCCTGAACAACTCCAAGCCAGAGGTCTCAGAAAGAGGAGGAGGTAGACACAAAGTCCCACCCCCTATCCAAGAGGCAATCAATCTCTTGTTAGGAAAAAGAAATCGCTTTCCTCCAATGGAGTGTCACTGGTGTATTAACCACACTCCAGGTCATGCTCAAAACCAACACAGAGCAGATTCCACAGTTTGTGGGGGGGATACTTTTGTTGTCATTGTTTTGCTTCAGTTTGGGTTTTATTTTTGGATTTTTCGTTTGTTTATTTTGGGTGATTTGTTTATTTCTCTTAATAAAAGGAAGAACATAAGTTGGGTGCATAGGGGATGGGAGAATCTGGGTGCAGTCGGAGAAGGGGAACGAATATGATCAAAATATACTTTATGAAAAAGTTTTTCAAAAGCAATAAATAAAAAACCTTTAGGCATAACCCCATAAATATGTATTGTTATCCTGTGTCAATTTTTAATTGAAATTAATAAAACATTTAGAAAATAAAGATAAATTTGAACCTGTGATTACACAGAGATAAAATACATAGAAAGTTACCAGCAATCATATCAGTATGTTTTGCTGTGTTCAAAATCTACCAACTTTGTTACATTAGGGTGGGGGGAAAAGTATGCACCAAGCGACGTATGCAAATGCTTTACGTGATGTGCCATTATATTAAAAGAACCCTTTACAATGGATTATCTCGTTAGTAGCCAGAGACCTTGAGAACCAGTATCAGTTCAAGAAAACGACTAAAAATCAAGTATCAAGATAATTATTCACAGCTGACTTTACGCAACTGACATCATATTAAATAAATTTGCCCCACAGACCCTTCCCACACACACACATAGAAAAGGAAAAAACCCCATCAAGAAACACAGACAGCTCTTTATGTGAACTTTTCCAGTTTGCTGAATCAACTCCAACACTGAAGGTTTCGGCAGCAAGATGCTAAGGCTTCTGCAGTCTTCTGTGTATGTGCAAGGCTTTAACCTAAGGCAGGAACAGCCAGCTGCACCATGCCGGAGCACACCCCGGACACGCGCATGTGTACAGTTCCGGTGTCCACTTTACTAGTCCTATGCTTTGATATCATGCTCAGCTGTTTTTATAGGGATATCACAATCTAAGAACCAGAAAACTGGTTCACACCTATGCCTCAAGCCATTATGTAAGCTATGTAATGTGTCATATCCTGAGGTTACATGCCAAGTTGCTTATTTATTTAAATTTTAAAAACTTACATAATACATACCTACTGGATTAAAGATATCTTCCGTAAGAACTCATTATGTATGTAATTTACAGTCAATGGTCACCAAAGAGAAGGATCTCAAGGACAGTTCTCTCTCCCTCCCTCTCTCTCTAAATCATTCATACACACACACACACACACACACACACACACACACACACCCCTCCCTCCACAATAAGCATCTTGGTATCAGCTACAGGGAAGTTTCTAAGCACGGTATTCTCCTGCTTACTTCCCACTTACAGTCTTTCATACTTTGTATCATTCACAGTCAACACCCCTTAGCAAAGAGAAAGACCAAAAACAAAAAAAAAACCTGTGACACAAGTTACAATTTGCATCCTGACTTGAAACTGACGTCAGGCTCCATCACGTCTGCTCCTGATGCTGTTCCGACTACGACACATTCAACAGTCACTTCCGCAGAGAACTAAGATGAAGGCTCAGAAGCAGCAGCAGGAAGAAAGGACGAGTTCAAGGGTGGCATATCGCTTTTAGAAATGGCCGAAATCCTGCATGAACTACCGTACACCCGGAAACAAGCTAAGGGACAAGTACAATGGCGTGAGATCAAGTTCCACACATGTCATCTGTGCGAGGACATCGTCCCCACCAGCCCGTTCCTCACGTGGTATTGTCGGCTGTGGGTGTCCACTGGCTTTCCAGACTTTTAGATTCTCTTTCAGTTGAAGTTGTCCTGGCAGTGTTTCAAACCACACACCCTCTAGCACATAGTAAGCCGTCAGGTCAAATGTGCTGAATCGATGAAGGCCTTCTAATTCACTGTAAAGAGTCTGTCTATGATTGTCACTAAATTGTTTAAACAGATTAACTGAGGACTAGGTTTTCTTAACATGCCCTAGTCTACCAAATTGATCTGAATTGCGGGTAAACATCACTTTTAAATCATATCTTTTATTTTTCTTATTTAAGTCTAGATTGTTTTCCACACTAAAGCTTTTAAAAATCAACTTAAATTTTTAATATTCTCCTGTATTTCCCTGGGGTTTACTTCTTTCTTGCTTACTTTATGCCCTCAGCATCACTGGTGCCCTGTACGGTATCCACATGTAACCCAATGCTCCCATGTTCACAACCCACACACACCTCTCACAGTAAAATATCACCAGGATCGTCCATCGTCATGTGAAAAACTGACAGAATGGGACCGGATCCCGGCCCCAAACACTACAACTGGATAACTGTCATAATTTTAGAGAGCTGTAAAATAAAGGATATACAAAATTTTAGAACAATTTGCATTTAAATCCATAAATAAAATAGCCACTTGTCTCAAACTCTCACAACTTTTAGAGGTACGATTACCCTGTCATCTTTTCTGAAATAGCATGATACAAAACAGGAGAAGTTTTAATTACGATGAAGTCCTTTACACAGCCCAGCATGAGATGCAATGTCTATCAGAAACAATTTCTATTTGGAACAAATGCCTGGGGGGAAGAGAGGAGGAGCAAGAAACAGAAGGAAGACTGAGTGCACACTTGGGACTTCCCAGCCCCCTATGGTCCATATACTGCAAAAACATTGCGAGAGATAACAGAGTGGGCCAGAGAGATGGCTCAGTGTGCATGTGTGTACGCATTTACACACAGTAAAGGGGGGAGGGAGGGAAGGGCGGATGGAAGGACAGACAGACGGACAGAGAAGGATGGATGGACGGACGGACTAAAGAGACTCCTGGAAGCGTGGCTGGTCCACTTTCTGCATCACTGAGTTTTGCAGGCCAAGCCCCGCCACTCACATGCTTTGCATTACTGACTAGCAAGAGTTCTGCCCAAAACACGGTGGTAAATCTAATGCTCACTAAACAAGGTCCTCAGGAGAATTAAACGAGAAAACCAGCCAGAACCTCAGATGCGGTTCTGACAGATGTGGCTGCAGCTGCGGCTGGCATTCTGGTGGGCTCCAAAACCATGCTCATCAATGTGCCCAAGGAACCAGAAAGCTTAGAACTTCAACCTGAAACACGTTTCCCTAGAAACGGAAAAATATTTTCATAACAATTTTAACTGTTAGCATCAATACGGTAATTGTATATTAAGATTGCCTATAATGAGCACTGAAAAACGCGTTAGGGATGGCATGGCATAGCTGTGGCACTCCTGCAGTCGCGCCAGCTGCGATGATCTGCACAAGACTGCGCCTGCTGTGGAAGGCGCAGGAATTCAAGGGATCCACCCTCCCTGAGGACTTCCATGCAGACAACGGTTGATGGACAGACATTTCCTTCAGCGGTGTAGGCACTGGTGAGCTGTGTGTGTTACCGTAAACAACCCTGATGAAAACCATCGGGGCACAAGAAAATAAAACGAAAATACAAGCTTGGTCAAGCTACCTTATAAAGAAACAGAATGCAGCGCTCATCGCTGGGTCTATGCTGCGCTCCGTGGCTCCTTCTTTTCAGAATCGTACAGCCTGTGCTCCAGAGGACAGAGAGCTTAGACTGGATCTCGGGGAGAGTCCAAAGTGCCATAGCTCTCAACAGAAAGAAACAGTTTGAACTCCATTAAAAGCAAAATTAAGGCCCTTCAAAGACACCATTCTTGTTTCTCAAGCCAACCACATCAAGCCAAATTCAATCCATATGAAGATAAGCAATTACACATGGCTCCAGTTAACAAATTATTACAACCGCCATCACAGGCCGAACTCTCTCTCTAATTCTGAGAACACTTTCACAGAAAGAAACCACAGGGGACTAACAAATTACCCACGGCACAAACCTTCAGATACAACTAAACTATCCTTGACGAAAACGACTTCCAAATACAGTGAAGACCTGGGTTGATCACCGGCTTCCTAAACCGGCGCCACAGAAAACTCACTAACGCCGAGCTTTATTTTTAATTCATAGTGGACATCCAGTTCCTGAAAACACATTCATACAAACATCTCAGAATATTTAGAATTCGGCGTAACACACGACTGGTTCATGCCGTACCCAAGAGTTTCAGACATCAAACATGAAGCAAGGTCCTCGTAGCGTCCTCTTCTCTCGCACTTTCGCTCTCCTTCCACGCCCAGCACCTGCCCTGGAAAGCGGTCCAAAGCTGGGAGTCACCCCGCACTGCTTGTGCATCCGCTAGACCCAAGCCTGATCACACGGAATTAGCACATCAAAAAGACGACAGAGCAAACCGCAAAGCTGTGTCCTCCCCCTTCTGAAGTCACTACCGTAGAACACACGCTCCACAGTCATCCACTCACAAACCCGCCACACGGAGAGAAGGATAAACTGGCCATCACACTGGGAACATATACCTGACTCAGCCCCGTTCAAGCTATGGAAAAGCCTCAAGTACACTGTGTTCATGCTTGCTAATGAAAATAAATGAAACTCCAGCCACCGTCAACACTAACAAGGGTATCCCTGCGGTGTGAGGACGAATTTAGCCCTAGGATTTATCAATGTTTAACGCTGGGCAATTATGTCAACTCCCCGCTCTGTGAAATGAGTCACTGAGGTTCTTGGGTTTGGCAGAGAACTAAGATAAAAATGTGACGTAAGAAGCATGATGTCTGGCTTTCCCTTAATATTAGCTACTACGGGTATTTTCCATAAAAGCACAATTTTTAGCTGTTAATGGGAACTGAGAGATTAATATATAAAAGGTAAACTTCACAGAATATGATTTCAAATAAGACATCTCTGTAATTAACTGCGTAACTGAGATCCTCGGTGAGATCCCATTTGATTGGGCAGAAAAACAAAGTCGTGCATAACCAATAAATTCACTGTGCCACATTCAGATTTAGACACTAGCACTGGAGGGACTTTCGTAGATGAATGAAGCCCCGCTGGCCGGAGGGAGAGGGATGGTGTCTTAGTAATAATTGGCTCAGACTTTCCCACAGGGGCATCCACCTGATGCTCTGGAACAAAGGACCTCGTCCAAAGCAGAAAGAAGGGACACAGCTGTTCCCACCCATACACAGCAAGCTGGTCTGTAAGCTGAGAGCCTTTTCATCCATCACACCGCCATCTTTGCCCCGCCCCTCCCCAGACAGGGTTTCTCTGTGTAGCCCTCGCTGTCCTGAAACTTGATCGGTAGAGCAGGTTGACCTCAAACTTACAGAGATCCACCTGCCTCTGCCTCCCAGGTGCTGGGATCACAGATGTGAGCCACCACCGCCCGGCCGTACTTCACTTGTAGGAAGCAATCAAGTTGTAGGATTTTTGAATCCTAAAAATTGGAGGAAGGAAAGAAAAAAAAAAAAAAAGTTGGCCGGGCCACAAGCAAGTATCTAAGAAAAAGCAAAATAAACCACAGAAAGTGATGAATGGGCTGAAAAATAAATAGGCAGATCCACAGAGCCAATGCATAATCCTTTTGAAACAGATCGTTGTAACTGTAGAAGACTAGAAAACAACGCTGCTGAAACTTAATCTCTTGTATTTACATGAGCAATTTTTCAGTGGTTAAAAACAATTCAAAATATATTTTACTAGAGCTCCTGGGCTAGACTGAGCTGGGGCTTGGTGGCAGAATGACTAGCCTGTAACATACAAGGTCCTGTGCCCGATGCCCAGCACTGGAAGCAAGCCAATTTCACACACATGCATGTATCTTGGTGCACATTATACCTCTTGGACAACAAATGCCACTGTGGGCAGTCTCTGCGGAAACATCTGTAAGCTGACACTACTGTGAACAACCCCATCAAAAGGAAAGAAATTTTCCCAAGAAGATACTGATGCCCGGACACAGTATCTGCATATAGTGGAAACTGAGCTTGTGAATTTGCTAACTACGGATCTCACGATGTAAACAGTTGCATGATCCAGAGGAAAGGATGAAGGAAAGGGCTGGAGAGGTGTCTTGATGGATAAAAGTACTTGCCACCAAGCCTGATGGTCTGAGTTTGCTTCCCAGGACTCACTCACGTGGGAGAAGGAAAAAGCAACTCCTCTGCCTCAGACCTCCACAAGGACAAGCGCACCACACCCAAATATGCATACACGTGTGTGTGCATGCGTGTGCGTGCATGCATGTGTGTGTGTGTGTGTGAGCGTGTGTGTAAGCAAGATACTACACACATGCACAGCAAACAGCAAAGGCGGCAGGAAGGAGCTGGGAGGAGGCACGCTGCACCAGATGCTCAGTGAATCTCTGACGACTGCTCAGAATCCCGGGGAGAGCTTTCTCCCACCTCCATCCCTACATCCGAGCCTGGATACATAAGGGTGATAACTAGCCTGCTACATAATATTGCTGTGAAGACCCAGAGAACTGAGATCCATGGAGCATGTAGGTCTGGCCATTACAGCTACTGCTGGGGCCAACCAACGTAAAGGAACGGGGCCATTAGCCAGAGTCAAACACAAAGACAAGGAGCAAACAAAAACACCTTGAAACCTGAGCTTAAACAGTCAAGGACGATTTCCGTTTCTTTCAAGCTGTCAGATCCAACTGAGAAAATACTGGTGGTAAAATTTCATTCTCGTCTGTAATAATGAGTTGTTGCACAGATTTAGTACAATAAAAAGCAGTACAGTAGTACTTGCCTCATTTTCTAGTTTGCTTTTAGCTTGCTGGGATAAAACACTCATGAGAGGCATCTCTCCTGAAAGCAGAAAGGCCTCACTTCACTTCTGCATCACTGAGGGAAGCCAAGGCAGGCACTGAAGGCAGGAACTTGGAGGCAGGAACTAAAGCAGAGATTAAGATGAAAGAGGCTTGCTGGCCGCCGGGCGGTGGTGGCGCACGCCTTTAATCCCAGCACTCGGGAGGCAGAGGCAAGCGGATCTCTGTGAGTTCGAGACCAGCCTGGGCTACAAGAGCTAGTTCCAGGACAGGCTCCAAAGCCACAGAGAAACTCTGTCTCGAAAAACCAAAAAAAAAAAAAAAAAGGCTTGCTGGCTTCTTTCTTCATGGCTCACTCAGCTTGCTTTTTTTGAAATGACTATGGGCCACCTACCCAGATAGTACCATCCACAGTGGACTAGGACCTTCCACATCGATCAGTAATCATGAAAATGTCCACACAGAATTGCCTACAGGCCAATCCTGTGGAAGCCTTTTTCTCAACCTTCCCCTCTTCCCTGATGATTCTTGCTCCTATCAAGTTATCAAAAAAAAAACCCGCCGGGCGGTGGTGGCGCACGCCTTTAATCCCAGCACTCGGGAGGCAGAGGCAAGCGGATCTCTGTGAGTTCGAGACCAGCCTGGGCTACAAGAGCTAGTTCCAGGACAGGCTCCAAAGCCACAGAGAAACTCTGTCTCGAAAAAAAAAAAAAAAAAAAAAAACCTAGCAAGCTCATCTATTATGGAGGCCCTGGATTCGAAAGAGGAGAGAGGGAAGGAAATTACCTTCAAAAGCCACACCCTGACCCTGCTTTTCAAGACACACTGGGCCTGTCCTGAAAAACGGGCTACAGTCCACTGAACTGTCCCGTTGTTTCATTTCTGACCAGGAAATTCTTCCTAATTACCTCTGACTCCCCCAAAACACAGCGCTCCAAAACGAACTCTGTAAATGATAGGTATCAGGTAGCTAAAGGCAGAGGACTTGGGAGGCTGCTGCGTGATCTCTGCTAAGATTCGCTGTTCTCAACAAAAACGGTTCAGGCACAAACTTAGGAAGACAGGTTGGCCAGCTCCGCCTGAAGTCTCAAAGACGCAGGCACGCATGTCTGTTCCAGACAGTCAACATTCACACCAGCACCTATGTAAGGACAGAAATGAAGAAGACTCTCACACTGCAGTTCCCGGGACTCATTGCTGTGGAGGGAGGAGATATTTTCTTGTCTCCCCTTGGCCAAAAACGCAGCACAGACATGCTGAAGAATAAAAATTATTTTAAGATTTTGGTAAATGTTTATCTACTGTGAAAAGAGAACATGATTAACTTTCCACGTGACTCAGAACTGGCAAATGCTTGTCTTTCAAACAGCCCAACTGAGGTAACTGAACTCTTGGGAATGGATCAAGGGCAAACTTCCCTCCCCTCCCCTGCTTCCTCCTCCTCCCCAGCTAGCTCTCCAAGACTTGCTCAGCATACTTCCTTCTGCAAACCAGGACCACCAGCCAGAGCTGGCACTACCCTCAATGGCCTGGGCCCGTCCATATCAATCATCAATCAAGAAAACACCCCAGACAAATGCAGGGGTCTGAGGGAGGCCAACTCCTCAGTGGAAGGTCCCTCTTCCCAGGTGACCCCAACTTGAGTCACGGTGACAAAAAAACTAACCAGCACACTCTTCCTCCCCCTCCCATGGCTCCTCTCCACCGCACCATCACTCCTTCCCCACCCCACCTGCCTCCCCCCCCCACCGCCTTCCTTCCTTCCCCCTCACACACTTTTTGGCAGCTTCCTGCCTCTGGCTCCCAAGCAGTACACTACAGGTGTGAGCCGACGCGCCTCTCTAGACACCTGTGCTTCTCTGTCACAGTCCAAACCCAGGTCCCCAGCCAATGCACACACTGTTGCCATCGTGAGAAGAAAAGAACTAGAGCCGCATCCTCCGTCACTCAGCGGACTTCCCTCCTTAGACAACACAGCTCTAGCAGCACAAACACTGGGACTGTCTGAGACAGCCAAACGAGGAAGTGGACATTTGGAGGAAAAGTATGGCAATAGAGAGACGGAGACGGCTGTCTCTGGAGTTCTCCCTCCTTCCCAAGTGGAGAATTCCTTCTCACAAACAGATAACAGAAGTCACAGGCAGCACTCGCGGTCTTGTAAAAACACATTCCTTCCAAAGCTATTTGTTCATCTGGGCTCCCAGACGTGGTCCAACCAAAGGCGTGGCTCTGAAACCTGTAAGGACGTGGTCAGCTTCTGACTGCCAGCACCATGAACAGGCAGCACGGGTGTGCCCGCAGCCGTGGATGCACAGGGATGCTCTCTCCACTTCCTGATAACAACCCAGGTAGATGGCTTTCTCGCTTTGTTTCAGCTGCCACGCAACAATCCAGCTTTTCCACCAGTGTGACACAGCAATTTTATTCAACACCCCCCGCCACCCTCTTAGATACGCAGATGAGACTCTTACAAGGAAAGGGCAGAGTGGCAGTCCTGACCTTGTGATTAATGGTGTCTGCGAATTTCTCGGCACTTACAGATCTCCAAGTGTCTCGGAATGAGGTAGAGATAAGCAGGAGAGTCTGGAGGAGTCAAAGTGAGCAGCCATGAACCAAGGTGCATGCCAAGTGGGCTTGAGATGCCTCCTCAGGCAACTGAGCACTGAGGCCATCCATACAGCCTCTTAAGTTACACAGGTCCTCAACCCTTCTCTACTAAACCACTGCTCTTCAGCCCAGGAATCTGTATATATTACGAGCAGAACTGACTTAACTCTCCTCCTCTAAGAAACAAAAATAAGGGACCTTTGAAGGAAATCAATGAATTCCTACAGGGTCCAATTGGGTGGCCTGTCAAAGGTGCTTACTAATATCGTGATGTGGTCTCATGATCTGAGACTTTTCCTTCTACAGATCAGACTTTAAAAAAAGAATTCCCAGCTTAATGGATACACACCTTTAATCCCAGTCCTCGGGAGGCAGAAACGGGTGGATCTCTGAGTTCCAGGGCAGCCAGGACCCTTCACCCCACGCCCTTGTTACAATAGGTTAACTCTATAGCTATTCAAAGCAATATAAGTATCCAAGGCTGCCATAACCCAGATCCAGGGAAATGCTGAGATGAGGAATTTTCATGACCTAGCAACATGTGTGCTAATAAATGCGCTTTAGTGTCTGTTAGTCATTTTAGGAGACCAGACATTGTTTACATGAGGCAGTAACTGTAAGGATTTGAAAGTGTGGCTGCTGGGCTGCACTGTATAAAAATGAGCAATGATTTCGTGGTTTCTCCGCTAGGCATAAAGGAGAAACGAACTGAGAACAGTTTTAACACGTTTGCCTGCTTTGCACAAGGCCCTGGGTGCAATCCCCGGAACCACATAAAGAAAGGGAGTGGCTATCCCATCGATAACAAATTTAAGCATTTTCCCTTTCTATCAGAAATCTGCATGATCAAGTAGATTTGCTTAGGATGTTTCCTTCTTGCACACAAGTCTTCTCGAAATTCTCATCTACACAGCAGCCGCAGGCCCATCGTTAGTACACTGGGTAGTGTCAATGAGAGGCCACAGTCAGCGGACGGTTTCAATGGTGCCGAACTCAAATACCACCTCTTTGACAAGAAGCCTTGCCCATCCTGGTGGAGGCATCTTATGAGGTTGGTTCTGTCCGTGCCCCGTTTTGCAGATAAATATGTAACTTCAGATAGATAAATTTTCCCAAAACACACAGGTTCTCAACCTGTGGGTCGCAAACCCCTTTGGGGGTTGCTTATCATCTACTTACATTATGATTCATAGCAGTAGCAAAATTACAGTTATGGAGTAACAATGAAATAATTTTATGGTTGGGGGGTCACCACAACATGAGGAACCGTGTTCAAGGATTGCAGCATTAAGAAGGTTGAGGGCCACCATTATAGACGGAGAAACTCTAGCATTCTAAACCACTACCATAAACTGGATCTTTCCCGCATACAAATATCCAGAATGAAATTTATTCCTTTTCTTCCAGACTCCGTAATTTGGGATCCTCTGTATTAGGAACAAATTTTAGTTAGGTCTTCCATGTTAGGTCCTGTTCAGTTCAAAACTTGGAACTGCCTCTTTAAGTCGCTCATCTATTCTGATAGCTCACAGATATCCCACTCTGTCTAACCAACCCACTTATTTTTTTTCATTAATTCTGTGTAAACTTTTTTGCTAAATCCAACTGCCAGGCTTAGAATGCTTTCTGCCTATGGCACCTACCCTTTATTATTAATAACTGTATTTCTAGTCAACATAACCGCACGTGTACTCACCATCTGGCAGGGCACAGCATACCACTGCTCTTCACCGAGAGGACAGTGCCTAAGAGCAAGCGCTGGCAGTTGGCCTGCCTCTGCTTCCTGGTGCTCCAGTTCACTAAAACCACAAGTTCCTGTTGCTTGGCTGAGTGCAGTAACTCACTTGGTAATAATGGGTGCATTTAGGTTCAAATCTTGGGAGAGCAAGGAAGGAGAAATAATGAGCAACAGTGATTTAACTCAATAACGTAAACTGTTGACTTCCTAAGAAAAATAACTCCTCATATTTTACCTATGAGCACTGCTCACAGTTTCCAGCACAACGGTTACCAAGGTGATGTCTCCAAAGCTGTTCTTTACACCCTCTACACCTGACCAATCAAACATGGTGCAGGAGACTTGTCTGTATTCTGTCAATCATGTTTTAAATAAATGCTGATTGGCCAGGTAGGAAGTATAGGCGGGCGAGGAGACCGTCTGGGAAGCAGGAAGCTCCCTTAGGATTCCTGTGCAGACCACCAAGGAAGCAGGATGTGTCCCTGTCCCAGCTGAGAAAAGGTACTGGCCATGTGGCTGACAATGGGTT
>JAQHUG010000308.1:2136461-2174495 GCA_028555095.1 Dicrostonyx torquatus
CATAGCAGAAGACAAGGATAAAGACAGCGAGTCACAGAGACAGAGTAGGAAGAGAAAGGGAGGGTGAATTAGCAATGTTTAAAAAGAGAATAAATTTGAAACAAAAGCAACTGCTTTAGAAATACCATAAGCCGGTATTTTCTCTGTGTGTTCATGTGTAGCTGGTGTGGGAAGGCCTCCTGTATATGTGTTGCTTTTATTGGTTAATGAATAAAGCTGCTACGGCCAATGGCAGGGCAGAATAGAGTAAGGCAGGAATTCCAAGCAGAATAGAGGAGAAAAGAAGGCAGAGTCAGGGAGACCTGGATCCTTACCGGTAAGACACATTTATATTTACATTTTGGAGTAAAATATGAAATAATGAAAATGGGTTAATTTAAGATATAAGAGCTAGCTAGCAATACGCTTAAGTGATTGGCCAAGCAGTGTTGTAATTAATATAGTTTCCGTGTGGTTATTTCAGGTCTGGGCAGCTGTAACAAACAAGCAGCCCCCGCTTACACTCTGAGTGTTCACATATGTGTTCGTATGTGGAGGCCGGAGTCTGACTTCAGGCATACCCCTTGACCATTCTCCACCTTATTTTTGGAGTCATCAACTCAATTAGGACAGCTGGCCAATGAGTTTCAGGGACCTGCCTATCTCTGCCTCCCAAATACTAGGGTTACAAATGCATGTCAACAAACATGGCTTTTTTTTTTTTTAATGTGGGTGCTGGGGATCCTAACTCACATCCTCATGTGTATACATTTTACTGATTGAGTCACTACTCCAGCCCTAAATCTGTATTTTGTATTTTTTAAAACAATACATGGCATGTTTAGAAACCAATTATCATAGAAATTATAGTTACAGGCCATGTTTTATAAGTAAATATTTACAGAGATTGCTCATCTAATAGGGTAAGTATCCCTATCTTTAAACAAGAGACTGAAATTCTGAAAGAAAACGTATACCTATGAGAATCAAGTAGTTGAATACATGCACACGATTCTGTTACTGAGCTACGTTAATGCAGCTCGTTAATCCAATAAGACTCTCAGAGCAGTCTCCAGAGAATCACTACATAAATGTCCTACAATCATCTATTTCTTATGCAAAGTAAATCAGACAAATACTATCTGCTCACAGTAGCCATTAATCTCAATCTCTTTCTTCCCTACCGCTCTGTATTGAGAGGCTTTAAAACACTCAAATATCCAACAACCTTTGCAAGCCAAGAGCATCAGGCAAAGCTCTGGCCAGCGACAAGAACTTACACAAGCCCTTGAAAAATAAAAACCGGGAGGGACGGCGAGGGGTCTGCCTCAGTGGTGGAGAGGCCATGGATGGGGGCGGGGTATCCATGAGACTATGGAGGATGACCAAACAGAACCTTTGCCAAAAGGATCCTCATTCCTTCCCTTTCCCAGTTGGTAGTGCAACCTTGAACCTGTGCCTTTGAGGACTAAGTCATTGTATGATCCTCAGCAACACCCTAAGCCCAACCTAGCACTACTGAGCAAGCCACCAGGCACTGTATGTTCAGTGCTGGGTAATTTGTAGACTAATATAATTCTAATGTAATCGAGGCTATGCTCAAGTCTACCTAACCAACTCAGGAGGATAAACTATGAGATAGAATAATAATAAGAGGTCATCTATGAAAAAGCATGGCCAGAGTGGTGAGTACCAAATGCCAAGAAACAGAAATAAGGGCAGATACGTTTGACACACTCCACTCCAGAGACAATAATATGGAGTTTGTGACATCATTATTTCGGTCCACTGTAAATTCTTTCTCATCTTTAACAAAGGGCTTGAAAGAACGCTTAGTGGAATTCAGCCCCCAGCACCCATGTCAGACTCTCGCAATGCCTGTAATTCCAGCTTCAGGGGAGACAACACCCTCCTCTTACTCATGGGCAACATGCCACACACATACATGCATGCATAATTTAAAAGTCATTAATCGTCTAAAAACCTTTGACAAAAACACAGCTAGCAAGGTGAGACAAAGCTAACAAGGTACTCTGAGATTATCATCTCCTTTTATAAAGTATGACAGTAAAATGTTAATTAAATAAAAATAAGGACTATCAAGCTTACACTTATTCCACCAGGCGAAGATGGTGAAGCATGCATGTGGCAAGCCATGGTCAGGAATACACTGTGTTAGGAGACTATGAGTCCCTGCAGGGCCAAAGCCTGAACCCCACCACGGCTCAGTGACTGGCTGGAGCAGGATGTTGACAAGTCCAGTATCAAAGCCCTATGACAGGAAGAAATACACGACAACAATCCCATGAACCGAATCGAAGATCCAAACTTACAATTACTAGGGAAGGCAGCCATGCCAGTTCACAGTTAAGAGCGAGGACTTTTAAAGTGAAACGGCTTGACGACGACGCCTGCCAGCTTTCTTAACTGTGCTATAGATTGAAACCACACCAGAGAAAATGGAACCGAGACAGGAATTCCCACCCACCCCAAAGGTTCACATTCAGGAATAAGGAATTTGGGGCTCTCAGAGTACACTGGCTACATCTAAACTAAGTCTGTGGTAACCCAAGTCCAAGGAGTAAGCATGCATGAGATGTTTGTCTCCAAAGCTAGACCATCCATTTCTTTCAGCTCCACACAAAGTGTGGGGAATCAGATACCAGTAAATGGAAACACCAGTGCGACCAATCGCCCTTAGCTCAGCTCTTGGTATTTTACAGTACTGTACGTCAGTTTCTCAACTCGTCAGCGTTTCAATACTCGTTTCTACTTGTTTGGAAATATATAAATACAATCAAGTGGTTTCTCAACACAGTATCTAAAAAAATGTAATCAAGACCACCACTCGAATACTTTTTACATTCATTTCCTAATAAATTTGAATGTGCTTTTTAAAAAAAAAAAAAGGTAGCTGGGCATGGGGGTGTATGCCTGGAATCCCAGAGCTTGAGCGGTAGATGATCAATTTGAAGCCCATCTCTTGCTATGTAGACTACAAAGAATAAATTAAATGAAATGAAAAAGGGAGAAGCCCTGTGTTCGATTCCCAACACTACTCACAGCAGTATAACTACTGAAGTTATACAGGCCAGTAATTGCAGCATTGCGGATGGAGGCTGAGCTGAGGATTACAAGTTCAAGGCCAGGATGAGCTACACAGTGAGACTACCTACAAATGAAGTTTGCAAGCCTATGGACTGTAGCATAGAGGGGGAGGGGGAACACCGCAAAATGTTTTGCTTGGCAGAATTCAAATAATTATACCAAAATAATTATGCTAAATAGATTTAGGTCATAGCTCAATGTTTATAACAGTTTTTGGGTTTTATAAGATTTTAATCACTTTAAAACATGACCTGAAATTTTCTTTTTCATTTCTTCTCTCAAATGTAATTACTAGCACTATCAAGCAAATATATATATATATAAATATATATATATATATATATATATATATATATATATATTAGCCCAGCACAGTGTCTCACACCCTGCACTCAGATGACTAAAAACTGTGTCAGTTCCAAGCAATCAAACACTCTCTTCTGGCATACATGAGCATCAGGCATGCACATGGCACACATGCATACATGCAGGCAAAACACATACGAAACATAATAAAAACAAACCTAAGAAACAACAACAGTAAATGTAACTAGTCAGGCCTGCTGGCCCCGGCCTATGAATCCTAGCTACTCCAAAGGCTGAGGCAGGAAGACTATAAACTGAATACCTGCCTGGACGACAGCAGTGAGTTTAAGGCCAGCCTGAACAGTAAGACCTTGTTTCAAAAATACAGAACAAACAAACAAAACACGCAGAGGTGGGGATACAGAATACAGCTCAGTGGCATAACGTCAGCACTGTAGACACAAGGTACCAAATTAGAAGAGTCAATTCCCAGCACTACAGAAACAGAAAAATAAAAATTCAGTGCACTACAGAAACAGAAAAATAAAAATTCAGATGAAAGATACTGGGCTCCTCATTAAGATTGAATCACTCATCAGAAAAAAAGATTATTTGAAACTTGGTAGTTCCTCTCCAGGGTCACAAACGTTATACATCCTTTCTTTAACTTTCAGTATTTGAAAAGCTTAGTCTAAAAAAGCTTTATAAGGGGCTAGAAGGAGGGCACTTGGGAGGGCCTGAGTTCAAACCGCCAGAAGCCAGGTAAAGCCAAAGTCACGGGAGCCCATTATAAACCCGCTGCTTCTATAGCGAGATTAAAGGAGCAGACAGGAGAGTAACCAGAAGCTTGAGGACCCGACCCTGCCTCAAACAAGGTGAGAGAGCAGGACAGGCTACTCCCGACGTTATCCTTTGACCTCCACAGACCCTCCTGCACAGTCATGTATACTCATGGACACAGACAGACAGACAGACAGACAGACAGACAGACAGACACACACACACACACACACACACACACACACACACGTACGTGAGTACTCACACACATACAAACTAAAATCAAAGGAAAAGTTCTATAAAATAGTTCAGGGATCCCATGCCCACCACACTGAGGTCCGCTTAGGACCTGTGGGTCCTAACTCATTTGGGGGTCAAATATCAGATTTTCTGTATATCACATAGTTACGATTCATAACAGTAGCAAAATTAAAGATATGAAATAGCAACAAAATAATTTTATGGTTGGGGAGTCACAACATGAGGAACTATGTTAAAGGGTTGCAAGTTTAAGGAAGGTTGAGGACCGTTGCCTTAAGGTAACATCTAAAACAAGCGTTAAGAAAGTTTAAATATTGAGATTCCATCTGATAGCATTGAATCATTTGGGTTTGTGGTTCAAAATCCATAATTCCATACTGCATTTGGTTACACATGATATTTTATTCTTTTCCAAACTGTGATGACTTGTGCGTTTCAATCTCCACACCTCCAGCACTTTCAGAAAGTACTGCCCAACTGTTTCATATCAAACGTGGACCTGCCTGATGGGTTCTGAAATTGAAAGGTTTTTTTTTCTATTTTTTTAAGATTTTTATTTTATTTTTATGCGTATGAGTGTTTTGCCTGCTTGTAAGTACACTATGTGCAACCAAGTCTAGTGCCCGTGGTGGTGGAAAGGTGGCACTACATTCCCTGAAGCTGGAGTTACAGATGGCTGGGAGCTACCACGTAGGTGCTAAGAATTGAACCCTGGCCCTCTGCAAGAGTACTCTGAACCATGGCTCGAGCCTCCAGAAATCGAGTCTTCTTTAGTTTCGTGGGATTTCTGAGACAGAATCGTCACTCAGGAGTCCTGGCTGGCCGCTGCGTGTTAACAGGCTGGCATCAAGCTTGGTGGGGACGCCCCAGCCTCACTCAGCCTCTTCAGGGTCAGGCGTGTCCAATGCCGTGCATCTCATCAGGAAAGAAACGTGTACACAGAGCTCACTGCTGGAGCCTCTCAATTCCGACTACCAGAAGGAATCACACACAGTCACCATTTGCTGGGGATACCTGTTCCTGAACCCACCTGGACAACCAGATCAAATGCCAGGAAACTCTTACTCCAGGCCATCATGGGTAAAAGTCTGCATCTGACCCCAGGAAACCTTGCTTTTCTTAACAGCAGTCCCAGAGCACAGGAGTAGCCATGTTGTTAGTTTTATCTCAGCATATTGCTATAACTGCTCTGTTTTATTACAATTATAACTGTGAATCTTGCTCTGGACCCAGTTTATAAATTAAGCTTTATTATAGGTGTGAAGGTATAGGGGAACATGTACGAAAAGGTGAGGCACTATCAATCGGGTTCTAATCATCCTCTCGGGTCTTGAATAGAAAAATCAGGCCTACAGTATATCCACAGGACTTCCTTCTGATTCTTTTAAAATCTATTGATGTGCATCCAGGGATTTCCTGAATGAAAGACTAAGGCTACTTTTACTATTTGCATTGCTACCAAAAAAAAAAAGTATGGCATTCTATAGCTACCCCACATCCACACGTGATGAGAACCATGGCTCACCCAAGACATGACCTTAGGTCTCTGTTTCGTGAACATTACATAACTCCCTCTTCCATGTAAATCCTCCTGGCCAATCCCAGATACCACTGGCACTTTTGGAACTTGAGGCCAAATCACTGAGTCACGATCGTAGCAGTTTGAAGTCCGTCCCAGAAAGTCCCACACTGAATGATTTCATCTATGTAATGTTTTGAAACAACAAAATTATAGAAAAAAAAGCAGATTACCGGTTGCCAGAAGTAGGCACAGAAGCGGTTATTATAAACATGAAGAAATCGCAGGATGGCAGTGGATGCCTGTAGTATTAACGCGTCAAGCTTACCCTCAGCTACGTAGTGATCTTGAGATCAGCGTGGGCTACACATGACCCTGTCTCAAAAAATAAAGAAGTCGTAACAAATGACAAGAAGAGATCCTCTGTTTCCTCTGTCATGCAGATAGAGCTCGGTAAGGTCACTGAATCACACCGCAACCCTAGTGGTGACATGGCACTATAGCTTGACCAGATGCCACTCACAAACGGCTACAACCACCCCAAGTCTGAAGCCAGACGTGGAGGCACGTCCAACACTCAACTCACAAATGGAAACAGAAGCATCAAGAGTTATAGGCCAGCTTGAGCTACACAGTGAAGCCCTGGCCTCAAGAACAAAAAACAAGCCGGGCGATGGTGGAGCACGCCTTTAATCCCAGCACTCGGGAGGCAGAGGCAGGCGGATCTCTGTGAGTTCGAGACCAACCTGGTCTACAAGAGCTAGTTCCAGGACAGGCTCCAAAGCCACAGAGAAACCCTGTCTCGAAAAACCAAAAAACAAACAAAAAAAATCCGCATAATGTAATAGACAAAACCGACCTGCAGCCAGCAGGCCCCATGCATCCCAGGATAGGTATGAATGTGGCCCAACACATTTGTAGATGACACAACGCCCGCCTCACTGTCGAAACACTGGACATCCCAACTCTCCGCTCCATAAAGCCCACCACCACTGCACTAAGCGTAACTTTACAAAGACAGATGGAGAAAACAGACAGACCTGAGGGCAGGGCAGCAAGCGGCACACTTCACCCAGTTCAGTCCATGGTTAAATACCGTGTCAGCTCAGGGAAAAAAAAAAAAAAAAGGTTTCCTTTCCCCTCAAAAATATAAAAACCGTCACAATTAACACGGCAGGCCTCTTATTTCCACCCACAAAAGGTGAGGGACGCACACACTAGCATATTGTGACCAGCTATGGATCACTAACCTCTAGCTATGACAGAGCAACCAGAGGGTGATACCTGTGCTACAAATCCCTCCTGTCCCTCCTAATGTGCCAACATTAGCTAAGTAAAACATGGCACTGCGGCGCACTATAGCTACGGTGTGGATGCCGAGTGGTCCCTCCCCGCCTGCTGAAGGCTTGTTCCAGCGCAGCCCTACTGGGAGGTGGTGGCAGGTGCAGGAGGTGGGGATCCAGTGGGAGGTCTCCAAGGTCACCAGCCCCTTCCTCTCTCGTGGTTCCTGTAAAACCATCGATGGGTGTGTGTCCCTGTATCAGCATCTAGAAGCCCACTAGGGCCCTGAAAAGCAGCAGGCCTACCTAATCATGTCCTTCTCCAGCTGAGCCAAGACGAACCTATTCTCTTTATAAAGGAAGAGTGTAACAATGTTCTCAAACATTGTTTTGAGCTACGGACACCATTACATTGTGTCACCAGCAGTCAGGAGGCTTCTGCATCATGAGCTTCACACGCCCCCATCTCTCCCAACAGCACTGTGTCCAGAAACCACTTCAAGAAATCCTATTGTATGTGGCATAACTCTAGGTCAGATGCGGATGGCCCCTTACTTTCGGGGTTCAATAGGATTTGTTGCTTTTGGGTTTTGTTTTGTTTGGGTTTTGTTGGAGGTTTTCTTTGTTTGTTTTTATTTTACCTACAATTGCAAGTGATACATGTATTCAGCAGAAACCCCGCTTGAGGCAGGTTTAGAATTTTGACCTTTCCTGGACCAGGAGTACACAGTATGCTATTCCTCCAACCGGGAAGCTCCCAGGCCACAGCCATCTAAGGTAAGCAGCAGATGCTCAGCAGCAGCGGGTTGTGAGGATGGGTATATTCGATACACTTTCAATTTACCAAGACGGCCTACTTTATTTTGTTGCAGCTGTCACTAAGACACAGTGAATTCCACTGAGTGACTTTGCAAAAAGAAAAAAAAAATTAATACTGAAAAATAAGTATTACTAACTAGGCGGAGATGGGATGAGAATTGTTTTACACATACCATTTTGAAAGTAAATATCTAAACACACCACAGAAGCAATTTCAAAGGGTCTGAACTCAACAAGTTAATAAAAATAGTTTAACCAAAAAAAAATTTATTGTATGAAGCCTTGGGGTATAATGCTGTTTGTAATTTATTTATATCTCTTAAACTTCATTAAACTGCCTTGGTGACCACAATTATCATTTAGTTGATTCAAGACATAAACCCAAATCATTGACTAACACAGTTACTTAGCAATCCTGGTTTTCAACAGAGGTGCACTGAACAGCTTATGGCTCATTCTTTTCAAGGGAGCACATTATTTCAGAATACAGTGCCCCATTGAGTAGAAGGAAGACAAGGTTCCAGACACACAATACAGAGTAAACACTGGACTAGAGACTTTTCCTCTTCTACGAGTATCAGGTGAAACAGTGGAAGCCTCTCGGCTAAAATCTCAGATGATAATTTTTTTTTCTTGTTTTTCTCCTTCCCATTCCCTGCTTTCCAGGGCCATGGCTGCTAGAGTGGCTCGCCACCTCACAGATACATACGAAGAGTTCTTAAGAGTCAAAATCCCAAAGACTGTGCAGCCCCAGATGTGCTATGCATCAGCTGGTTGACTGCACCGGTGTAGCTGTCAAGACGACTTCGAAGCAGCTGACTGACCCGAATACAGAGCCTGTCTTCAGAGAGTCTGGTAAAGGAGGCAAGGGAGGGGGAGCGGACTCCAGCAAGAATGAAGAAGGAAATAAATGTTTTCTTTCATGCAGCACCTTCTGCTTTTGCCGGACACATTCACTTTACCAAGTCCGTCCTCAGAAGCACGAGAGTCCACAGCAAAGTTTCCCTAGTCCTTGTCCTTCCGGTCATCTCAAGCCGTGCCACGAGGCTGTCTTAATTACAAAGACAAGCCTCCATGAGGACGCAGTGCCCATGGAAAACCTTCCGCTGGTGTGCCAACTGAGCATGCTTTCAAAGAGATCTCCACTTCCAGAGGAATCATCTCTGACGACTTGGGTAAGGACAGGGAAACACCCATATTTCTAACTAATTTCCCTTTAAGACGATGAACAAAGGTGCGGGTTTGCATTAGTAAAGATGAACCCCCAAGTTGCAGGCAGACGATTGAGAATGTTCGCCGCTGTCTTGGCAGGATTCTCTGTCTGCTTCTCCTGAGGTCGGTGGGGAAAGACCTGTGGGGCTCCCAGGTCTTCAATGACGCTTTCAGCTTGCACTTTCTCACTGGGCCAGGAGGCCTCTGCTGGGTGGGTTTCTATATTCCACACCCCTGGCACAGCAACAGGGAAACCTAACAACTGCCCATTTACTTGGCCAAACCACAGGCTGTCAAAGGAGAGCTAGTGTTGTCTCTTCCAGACTACTCTGGTGACTGCCCCCTCCCCCACCTCCCTGCCCCTCCACAGGGACACACCTGATAAGAGGTTTCGCTGTTATTCTTTTAAGTCAACCATGCACACCGTGTCCCCCCTAATTCCTACTCCAGGCCTGTGACATCACTTTCTGACCAGCCTTGCTGGGCTCTAATGTCCTCTGCGTGTGTAATGTCACTTGGCACTTCAAACTCCGTTCTTGAAAGGAACTGGGAGATCTCAGGAAAGTAGCTCTGCCTACGCAGTCGACTGGGAGTGCCTTTTCCAGAGCAGAAAACGGGTACAACCGACGGTTTCCACCAACACTGATGATGGAAGCCATGAAGGGCAGCGGCACCAGAGAAGGGACAGGATCAAAGCGGGGCATGGCCAGTGCCGGATAAAAACTGCCCTTTAGCAGAAGCACTTCTGGAGACACGTAAATGAACGTTCTTGTAAAATTACAGCTCATCTTCCATGGGTTTGGCAAATATGTAATCTAGCCACATTTCCCACATATGACACCTCCATCAAGCAAATAGAGAACCATCAAAAACACGACCAGGTGCCATTCTTGGTGCTGGTCCAAAGGCAGCCAGTGGAAGATTCTATTTATTCTATTCCCTCGCCCATTAAATAATCATCATCAGAGACAGACAGTATTTTTTTTTTTTTTGGACAGATGGCATCCAACGCCTCACAAGCAAAGCAACTTTTTTCAACTCTCGGATCGTCCCCGTATTTACTGCTGGCCCCAAGGATCTGCAGAGACCTTATTTATTTGCCTACAAGGCTGGCAAGCAGGATCCCCTGAAGTCACCACCCCAACATTTAGAAAAGAAAAGCACGTCATTATCCAGTAAGCAAAAGAAATCAAACCACATTTCTTTAACGCTCCTCCCTCGCTAAACCAACCTAAGAAAATCAAGTCCAACCCACCAGCAATGTCTCCATTTAAAAATAAAAGAAAGCCGAGGATAAACAAATGTATAAAGCTTCACCACTTATCTAATTTTGGCAAGGTTGTGCAAATCCAAAGAATCTGCCCTGAGAGGAAGAGGGAACTGAATACGCCTGTTCTGCAGTTACGTCTACAATTGGAATTTAAAGCGCCAGCCTAGCTGTCAACTTCTTCCCTTCGGTGGAAAGCAGCATCCCTCTTTCAAGAAAGTAAAGTGGGAGAGAAAGACAGGAGCCTCGGTATTTCGCTTTATGAGGCTCACATCGATCAGTCTTTTGCACCACAGTTCCTTCTTACTGCTCATGAAACATCCCTAAACTCTAAAAATGGGAGAGATGCAAGGGAATAACTGAGCCTGCAGTCAGGGAAACAGTACCTGGCTGGCTGAGGAGGTGAGACCGGACCCCAAGACTCAGAGGCCAGGGAGAGTGGGACCCGAGAGAAACAAGCCCAAGAGACAGCACCTTGTCCCGCAGACCCATGGGCAAGGTCAGTCACAGGGAGCGCAGCGTAAAGGACAGCAAAGGAGAGGGCAACAATCGCAGAACGGTCTGAAAAGAATGCCCTTGGAAGTTGGGGCAGGGCAAGTCTTGGATGGGGGAACGGGCTGCTACCCTAGCCCAGCAGTGCTGGGGCCCTGCAAGGGCGCAGTCTGCAGACACCAACCCCCGGCGCCTAGCCGCGCGTCTCACCTGGGGGGTCCTCTCGGCGGGGTTCTTCATCACCGCTTGGCGGAAGCTATTATCCACGTAGGACGCCATCTCCCCCTGCGGGGCGCACCGGGACCGCTCCACACACTCGCCGGCCTCCCGGCCCAGCGCCACTGCCCGAGGAAAAGCAGCCCAGGCGCGGGGCCGGGGCGCAGAAAGCACGAGGGTCCGTGCAGCCCCGAGCTGCTCTCCTCCTCGCGGCCCGCTGTCCGCGGAGCCGGACTCGGCGACCGCCGGGCTGCGCTGGGGAACCGTCGCCGTTCGCGCTGGCCCCGGCGGGCCGAGTTATTTTTAGGGAGGTGCAAGCAGCAACGGCGGGCGGGGCCTCTCCGGCGGGGCCCTAGCTCGACGCGTCCCGGGAGGGCCGCGCGCTGAGCCTCAGGTCCGGGCGCCACCGAGCCCGCTGGCCTCGGCCACGGCCGCGCCGCGCCTCCGTCTACTGTCGGCCGCGCCTCCAGACTGCTGCTGCATCCCCGCGGGCCGCGCAGCTCCGGCCGCCCGCCTCCATCAGCGCCCGAGCGCGGCTGCTCCCCGCGCGGCCCCCGCGCTCTTGGCAACTTTCTGCGTCGTCCGTGCAAGCGGGCGGGCGGGCGGGCGCGGCGGGCGCGGCGGGCCGGGCGCGGGTCCCCGGCAGGCGCGAGGCCGAGAGCGGAGCGCGCAGCCCCGCCGAGCGTCTGCCGAGCCGCGACCGCCCTCCTCTTCCCCGCCTCTTCCTTCTCCAGCGCCTCCGCGGCCGCCCGAGCCGCTCTTCAGGGAGGAAGCGGCCTCCGGGGCTTGTTGCTTTGTGCTGCAACCATGGTGAGGAGTGAGTGACGGGCCGGAGGCCAGTCGGAGGCCGCCGCATCATCGGGGGCGGAGCGCCCCGTGGCGCCGGCCCGCCCCCCTCGCTGGCCTGGCGGGGCCGCGCCCTCGCTGCGAGCCGCGCTCCGCCGGGGCCAGGTGCGACCGGCGCCGTGGCAGCCGAGGCTGCTGCGACCGCCGATCCCGTAACTGAGCAGCCGCACCCCGCCGCTCTGGTCCCGATGCACCCTGCCCATCCTCTGCGTGGCTTCTCTTCCTCCCCGCCCGGGACTGGAAGCTAACCCCACCCGGGAGAGGTCCCCGCGGAGACTCTGCTGCAGTGGCGGTCTTCCCGAGCCTAGGACTGGGCTGGGCTTTTGCTTCGGTGGCAAAACCCCTCCTTGGATTCTGTCTGTTATGACTGCAAGGACGGTGCTGCCCTCCCGCCTTCAGCGCTCACTGACACCTAAGCCTTTAAGTGACCCCTGCGTTAGGTAGATGGGATACTGCTTTCCAACCCCAGAACTGATACCACCTCAGATAGGCAAACAGGTTAGCCCGTCGTGAGTGAGAGGCCACGATGGCAAGTTCTCCGACATAATCAGGAACGTCTATTACTAGGCTGGACTTTGCCTCCCACTGGGCAGAGCACCTTCTCAGGATCTCGAGGTTTCCGATCCAGACTTGCCCGGTACAAAGCCTCCTATATTAGTGTAGTAAGATTTCCCTGCTCTTGCGGGTTCATCTTTCTGAGTCCAGGCCTGAGGTGTGCAACGTCAGCCTGAAGTCAGATTGCTGTGTTTTGAAATCTGCACGGAGACTAAAGACGATTGTTATTTTTACTTGGGAGCTACCACATTGAACTTAAAAAAAAAAAAAACTCAAGCATGCTTTTTCAACACCCAGTTTATTGTAACCAATTGGGACAGGCTGTCAGCTAACATGGGGATCCTTAAGTCACCCACCCACACTGCTCTTAGCAAGTTGCATAGCTTCTAGAAGAAAGGACCTACCTGCCCAACCCAATCTTAGAGAACTGAGTCAAAGTTGCAAAGTGTACCTAACAGATCCTTTTGTATTGCTTTTGCTGCAACTGCTTCCTACTTTGTGGTAGTAGAGCACCAATGAACATTCTCCACCATAGTCAGCCAGGTCAACAGCTGGGCAGTGGTGGCGCAGTCCTTTAATCCCAGCACTCCGGAGAAATAGGCAGGCGGATCTCTGTGAGTTCGAGGCCAGCCTGGTCTACAAGAGCTAGTCCAGAACAGGCTCCCAAGCTACAGAGAAACCCTGTCTTGAAAAAAACAAACAAACAAAAAAGGCAACGAAACAGAAAAAGAATTGAAACCCAATGATGTGAAAAATACACACACACACACACACACACACACACATCCCCACCTGGAGTCTAGTCACCATTTAAGAGTGTGTGTGTGTGTGTGTGTGTGTGTGTGTGTGTGTGTGCAAATCTGGTTCCATTTCTCTTTCCCCAAATGTACTCCAGTCATAGCCTTCACCATCCCAGTGTGGAGGGGCACCCTAGTATCTTCTTGATTTCTTTCTCCTCTATGAGATAAAGTTGGGTTGAGCCTGCTAATTCAACTCTCAAAATGCTAATAGATGCGCGTTCTACTCTCTACCACCTATCCTACCACGATCCTGGTCCAAAGCAGTATTATCCTCTGATGACACTTTGCAGTAGTCACAGGTCTTGTACCTATTTTGTTGTTCTTCTTCTTCCTCTTCCTCTTCCTCTTCTTCTTCTTCTTCTTCTTCCTCCAAAGAGTCCATTTCCAACACAGCAGCCAAAGTGATTGTCCTCAACCCATTTGAGCCTTTGCTTATCATTCACCCCAAAAGCCTAAGCCCCTGTGGACCTGAGTGACCCCTGAGCATAGTCCCCTGTCCTCACTTCTCTCTGGCCTTGCCGAGCATCTACCATGTCCCCCTAGTCATTTCCTCGGGTGCATTCGCTCCCTGGCTTCCATGCTGTTTCTAGAGAAGTGAGTGAACTCTGGTCTCCCGGCCTCCCATCTGCTGCTCCTTCTACCGCCATGTTCTCTCTACCTTCCCCATTCCACCCCCACCACCCAGAGAGAAAGAAAACATATTAACAGTTGGGATGTTGTTTCTCACCTCCTTTATTCGCCTCTCAAATTTCTTTAGTCAAATGTCATTTTTCCCATAGTTGGATAGCCTGTCTTCCTGGCTTTATTTACCAGCTCACATTCTACATATTATATTATATTTATTTTATTTTTTTACTCCCTCCATTGTAATATCAGCTGCAAAAGTCAATAATTTTTACTTATTTTGTTGACTGCTATCTTCTTACTATACCAACTAATATTATCGGATAGACACATGAAGTGGAGACAGCAAGAGGAAACACCACCACCACCCCCCCCCCCAGACGGTTTTCTGGTCTACAAAAAGAAAGCATTTACATGCCCTGAAGATTTATGAGTATTCAATGCAAAACATGCAAAGTATCTTGCATGGTGTTTGAGCCATAATATGAACTCAACAGGGGGTTGTTATTCTTAAGTTCATTCTCATCATCCCTACCCTTTGAGGTTTATGGACAGTTATTATCATGCTGTTTACAGATGGGGAAACTGGCAATAAAATGGGCTGTGATTTGCCCTAGTTCCTAACCTGCCTTTCGCTTTGGAGCGATCTGGAGCAAGCTAACAACAGGGGGACTCCTATACCCTATCGTAAACCCTGAAAGCTACAACTGACCCAGGTAAGTCCGGGTGTAGGGAGTGTTGACTGCTGGCCTGCACACTCACTGTACTCCTCTTCAGTCTGCCTCTCCTGTGTCTCCTCCTTCACCAGGACTCACACATTTGAAGTCAGCCAAGTGTGCAGTTAAACCACACCACCCACCTCACTAAAGTCACCCACGGCCTCTCCTTGGGACACTTTGGAGTTATGGTTGCTAAGGACAGAAAGTAGCAAGACAGGGTTCAGAGTTGGTAAATTTCTTGTCTCATGGGAAAGGATGAAATGCAGAGAGGGACCTGCAGAGCATGGGCACTGGGCTGCAACATCCTCAGCCGAATCTCAGTCAGAATATTGTGAACTCCACCTCCAAACCCCATCCATCTCCTCTCCTCTCCTCCCCTCCTCTCCCTTTTCTCTCTCTCCCCCCCCCCCGTCCTCTCCCTCCCCTCCCCTCCATTCTTGGTGTCCCACTGTGATACTGAACTGTACCAATGACCTTTTAGGTAATGCCTAATAGCATGCCTTATGCACCAACAAAATGACTAACTCGGGTACAACTTCTAAGCTGTCATTTAACATCAACTAAAGCCAATAGCCTCGCTATTTATAATCTACTCATCCACATGCGTCAACAAAGCTATCACCCCTCGGAATCCAGGACACCCGATCCTTGCCTTGCAATGCTACTCTAACGTGTGAGCATCAGGGCTGCGCCGGGTGTAACTAGTCAGAATCAAGCACGGGGCTGACAACATGCCAGCCTGTACTCCTACACCAAACAGCCCATAATCGAAGCAAGTCATCTCTTAGGCTGCCTCGGACTGGCAAGTGTAAACATGAGGGGCTTTCTGTCCTGTGTTCGTTCATCCATCTAGAAAATGTGGTGATAGGTCCAGAGATGTATTTCAAGATCTGGCTTGAAGATAAAATCCACTTATAGCTTTAAAGGCCTTTTTCTAATACATCCCTAAGTGTGTTGTAAAGATTAGGTGTTCTGAGTCGTTTGGGGTTTTGTTTCTTTGAGCTCCTAGGATTCTGGCTACATACAACAGAAGATTTGGCAGAGATACTCATTAAAACCTTCTCAGTACCTGGTGCTCAGTTCCATATTTATTCGTTGCCTGTTTGCTACAGACTGGGCCCTGTCTCATTCCTTCTAAGGGACAGACAGACAGGTGAGTCGCTGCTTGTGTCCTATGCCAGGCACCATTTTAAATAACTTGTCTTTCCACGGAGGAGGTGAGGTGATGGAAAGATCCAGAAAGCTGCGCTGCTCTACCGGAATAGAGCCTCCTCCGCCGTCCACCTTGCCCAGCTGTATGACCCTCGCAAGGCCAGGTTTCTGTCCGAGAGCTTGATTCTTCCAACTTTCTCCTTCCTCAGAAACATGCATTTTTCCCGTTCCTTTAACCGTTAAGGTCAGATGAGTAGAGTCTCAGGAGAGCTGAAGCTAATTTAGGGCCTGAGTCACTCTCCGTTAGTGTGCTCTACCAGCAAACACGGAATTCACTTGCCAGCAGCATCCAGAGGGGCTCCATGGGGAGCACAGTGACAGACAGCCAGGGAAGTAAGGCTGGTCTCAGGCTAGAGGCCTTGAGAGAGGCTGGATACAGTATATCAAGGCACAATCAAAGTCAGAATCTTGGGTTTGATTTTAGAGGTTGTCATCAGTTCAGAGTGAAGGATGGCTGTCACACGAATCAGAATGATACGTTTTCCCCTGACTCATCAGTGTTTTATCATCGTTCGACCTGCACATAAAATTAATTAAAAATATAAATCAAACAGTATACAAACTAGCAAAAGCGCTCTGCTCAGTCACACTGTTAAATCCCTCACGCTGATACTACTGCTTTCCTTCCTAGCTTTCTTTGGATCTGAAATATCGGAGCACCGAGGCAGAAAGACTTGGTTCTCTCTACTGCGAGAGAGCTGGGGGTGGGGGTGGGACTAGCATTTCTGGAGGGGAAAACATAGCTATACTTCTGACCACAAGCAATGCCTTCTATTGATGGCCGTGTGTTTAGCATCGATTTTTATAAAGTGCCCATGGAATTGTTCCAAATCAGTCTATTGGGCCTGGGGCATGGCTTATTTGGCAGTGTCTGAAGCTGGGGGCTTGATCCTCAGGACTGCAGAAACAGACTGGACACCATAGAGCATTATAATCTCATGTAATCTCAGCACGTGGGAGATCAGAAGTCCATGGTGATCCCTGACTACATATTACATTTGAGGCCAGCCTTGCTTACGTAAGACCCTGCCTCAAAACACAGAAAGGAAGTTCCCATCCTAGAATCTACAGCGGAAGGAAGAACTCTCTCCTCAGGGGTGAGTCCTCTAACTTTCAGCCACTCTCCATATTATAGTCACACATGCACACACACTCAACACACGTACACATGCACACACACACACTCACATATACCTGCACACATGCACATACACACTCCCGTATACACGCATGTACGTACACACATGCGCACACCCACGTGCACACATGCACACACACACACACACACAAATAATGTATAGCAAAATCACTCTGCCAATTTTAAAGGAACTTGTAAATGCTTCAATTAAGATATACAAAGTGAGTCAGGCATGGTGGCGTACGCCATTAATCCCAGCACTTGGGAGGCAGAGGCAGGCGAATCTCTGTAAGTTCGAGGTCAGCCTGGTCTATAAAGTAAGTTCCAGGACAGCCAGAGCTGTTACAGAGAGAAACCCTGTCTCAAATAAGACAAAATAAATAACACACAAACAAGATGTGCAAACAAAAGTCTTTTTAAGCCTGAAAATAAGTGAAATTGGGATGTGTTAGAAACCTAACATGAATGCCACATAACAATAAATCGAAACAATGAGTGAGTACGTTAATAATGTATCGCATTACTTATTTATTTATGTTTTGTATGTAGAGGTTAGAGGATAGCTTACAGAAATTGTTCTGTCCTTTCACCACATAGGACTCAAGATGAATTCATATCAGGCTCAGCAGCGGGTGCCCTTATCCACTGAACCCTCTTGACAGCCACAATGGAGAATGTACAAATTAGTAATTCAGAAAGGAAAAATAATAATCCCTCCATCTGCAGCATGCAGGGTCAGAAGCAATCATTTCATAATTACGCATTGTATAAGAGCATGTCTAGGTTCACGAGTTGTGTGAAGGTGGGTGGACGCAACGAAAGTGTGCGAACGGGCAATGCAGGGCAAGGATCTGTGTGAGGTCCAAAGAAGAAGAGCACCTCATTTATTGCCAGCTCTGGTCTCCAGGTGGTGTTCAAGGGGAAAGGCGATGCGCTATCCTCCAGCTGCCTACCAGAACTGGTTCAAAGTCAAAGTCGTTTGAACAGCAACCACGACAATGACAACAACAATAAACTGTATTCTTGGCCAGCTGTGATTTTTCAGCTGGCAATACTAATGATCACCCTGAAGTCATGCTTGTTTAATATCTGTTAGATCCGGGACTCGTGCTAGGCACCGTATGTGCATAAATAAAGAAAAAGAGCCTATGCGTTGAGCTTACAAATCAAAGTTAGGCAAAGGAAGTGAAGGGCCAGCAAGGGCGTGGGAAACGGCACTGAGGGCCTGCTTAGAAAACCAGGCTGTTTTATTTGTCTTGCTATTTTAGTCGTAACTAACAGAAGATCCATTATGTTGCAACACAAAATCTTAAAAGAAGATGGTCGAAGGAGGAAAGAACTTGGCCTTTTTGGAAAGAGGACATCTGAAACGTCACTTGATAAAGGGAAGAGAGCAGGAGCAAGTGGCGGAAGGGGACAGATGTCCTAGCTTCACCTCGGTTGCTGTGATAAAAGACTTGGCCAAAGCATCTTTAAGAGAAGAAGGGTGCACGGTCCAGGCAGTCCGTCACCGCAGGGGAGTCGGTAGAACCTCGAAGCAGCTAGTCGCATCATAGCTAAGAGCAGGGAGAAATGAATGCGTCCACGCTCGAGGCTCGGTCATCCTCTACACTTGGCACAGGCCGGGTCCCAAACCCAGGAACGGCACCACACGCTTTCCCGTGAAGTTCACAACAATTAAGGCAATCAAGACAATCCCCTCTGGACCTGCCCACCCGCCAATCTGACCTACAGACTCCCTCTTTGTGGCTCACTGCCCAGGCAATTCTACATTGTGTCAAGTTGACAAGTGAGCAGGAGATAATACCGGAACTAAGTCAAGACAACACCCTAGACTGGAATCAGAAGAAAACAGTTGTCCCAGAGGCAGACGTGATGGGGACTGACTCTCTTTGAGATTTTTCATATACTGGCATGGTAATTACCACATAGAATAAATATGGTTAAGAGCTGGTAAGACATTTAAAACAGAGTTCGGTTTCACCTGATGCTTATCTCGCCTACAAGGAATGAGTCTGTGTCATCACATCCTTTCTGTAAGAATCCCGAGATAATTAAACCAAATTACAGACCAATAAAAACTCAGAGCGCTCCACACCCAACCTGGCCCCATGCCCACTGATGGTTCTGTTGGCACAAAGGCCATGGTGGTGAAGTGGCTATCGTTACAGAGGTTTATCGCGTTGCTACCATAGAGCAAATCTGCATTATCAGTGGGGTTAACTCTTCTTTCCATGAGCGTAAGCAAAGCTATGCTGATAAACTGGAGGCCTCTTGGACGGAGACATCAGACAGGTTTGAATGAAGAAGCCCATTACCATCTCTGTAACCCTGAGCAAGGAACTAAACTCTCTGAGCCTTAGTCTCCAAACCTTTGTCAGTGTGAATGACAGTGTCTTTGCGGCTGGATTGTTAAGTGATGACTGGAACCGGGATTAACAACCGTGAGTGTTCTTTCCCATCTCTCTCTTCTCCCCGCACGGGAGCTGCCTTAGTCATGGAGAATCAGTGTGGCCCAACTCAGCCAGCCCTGAATGTTTCTAGGAAAAATTTTAGGCTAAAAATATTATCAGCCTATCTAATTAGCTTTACGGAACATTGAATTTAGTGAACCAAAGCATGCAAGTTCATTTATGGTAAATGACTCAGTCTCAAGTGTAAATAATTCTCTGTCTGGACCCATAGTTCCAAGCTCGGGTGATTCGTATTTCACAACACCGAGGCTAACACAGCGGGACAGAGCTAGCCATCTTCAGGAAGCCGCAGATGTTCCACGGGCTGGATGAAGAGCCCTGGTATCTGAGATCTGAAGGCATCTCTCTGCCTGTTGACAGCACACAAGAAAAAAAATTTGTTTGAGTTCATGAAAAAGAGCAAAATACTGAGTGAGAAGATTAATAAGGTTCATTTCTTCAAAATTAAAGGTCTCACATGACCCTTTCCATGACTTTCTATACAGCTACTTTCGTCATAACAGTTTGACCTTGGCAGAAAAGTAGACAAAATAGAAAGGCCAGGAAAATACGTTCAGTTGCGGTCTTCCAACATTGGCCAAATGGACAAAAACGAAGGGAAAGAGGCAGATGTGTGTTCTCTAGGCCTTTAGGAAACAGAGGGTTATTCCCTTGGCCACAGATATACAAACCTATGTATATGTGATACCACGGCACTGGGTTCTGTTTAAAATAAATGCCCCATAAATGTTACCATGACAAAATGGGAGATTCCGTTGTCACTCAGCATGCTGTTGGTATGATTGACAGCAAGCAGGTCAAGGGTAGTTCTTCCCTGAGAACTGAAGTCTGTGCTGAGCCTGTGGAACCCCCTGAGAACTGAGGTGGCTTCTGAAACAGGTGAAGGAAAACAGGTAGAAAGAAGGAAGTCAAACATAAAAGAGCCTGTGTTTAGCTGAAGTCTGGCTTTGTCCTCTTCAAACACAATGAGGGGAAAGTTCGGGGACAGGAGCCCAGTACCTATGAATTCACAGCTAAATAGACGTCCCAAAAGAAGTATAAGATCTAGACTGGGGGGAGGTGTTAAGTGATTTTTGACAAAGTTGCTATTGGATAAGAACAATTTTGGGGGGGGCTGGAGAGATGGCTCAGAGGTTAAGAGCACTGACTGCTCTTCCAGAGGTCCTGAGTTCAATTCCCAGCACCCATATGGTGGCTCACAGCCATCTGTAATGAGATCTGGTGCCCTCTTCTGTATACATGCAAGCAGAACACTGTATATATAATAAATAAATAAATCTTTAAAAAAAAGAACATTTTTTTTCAACAAATGTTGCTCTAAGAATTTTGATGCCCAGGTGAGGGGTACACTCCTGATGCGCCCCTGGTGGTGCAGCTGTTTAATCCCAGCCCTCCTGAGCCCAGGAGACCTGTGAGACCAGCCTGTTCTACATAATGAGTTCTGGACCAGCCAGAGCTTGAGAGTGAAACTGTCTAAGGGGGACAATATCCCCAGTTCAGGAATGTGACACTCCCACTCACTCATTTACTCCAGCCACGGACGTCACCTCTGACTCATTGTCTCACTTTCAGTTCTTGAGTTCAATCGGTGACATCACGTTGATTCATGTGGCCAGCCCTCCTCCAGCCCTGCTTCTCCTACCAGTGACCTAGCTCAACCCTCTTTCCTGGAGTTTCATTTCCTGTGCGCAGTCTACCTGAAGTAGCACCTGAGAAGTGTGAGCAGAAGTATCATAGGAAACCACTGGTCTGGGTACCACTTGTCAAACTGGTACATTTTTTTAAACATTCTTTAGAGCATCTTGGCTAGATGGGTTGTATGTTTATCATCAGAAGATGTTGTTGCAATTATCCTGTCAAAAGGAGACCCATAAATTGTTGAGAGATCACAATAAGAGGGAAGACCCTTTATTCCACCAGCTGCCCCCGGCCCAAACACAGATGCCACCGCTGACTGGCCCTTGGCCTTGGCTCTGCTCTAGTCAGTATCTGCTTTGGCGTGTACTATCTTGCTTGCATCTGTTTCTACAGAGGCCTCTCTCTAAAAGGCAATTATGATTGTGTGTACTTCTAAGGCCAAAAGTCCTTCAGTGGCTTCCCAACACTGACTCCAGTAAACCAAAAAATAAAATAAAGAAGCCAGCGCCTTTTCCACGATATCCCTGTTTGCTGCAGGGACCCCTATCTAGGTTTCTCCCCTAGCACTTCCCACCCACATAATTTTCTACCCCAATTATTCTATATAATTGGGCCTCTGAGGATCTGCCAAGTTCCCTAATTCCTTAATGTCTTGCTGATGCACTTCCTGCGTATGGTTTTCTCCTGGGTGCAAGGCTTGCCTAATCAAAGGGGTCTCCTAAGAGGGTTTTCTACTTGTTTGGTTGGTTTGGGTCATTAGTTTAGTTAGCATCATCTATTGCAGAAGGAAGGCACGGAAAGGATTTACATGATGAAACATTAGAACTTCAGGGAACGGGAAGCTTCTTGTGACACCACGACGTGACTTCAATCACACGCTTTCCAAGAGTGGCTCCATCTCTAAATAAGAGCCAATCTTTGTTGCCTAGAATTGCTTTGGGGCCTCTACATTTTGGAAGAAAAACTTCGCCTCCACCCTTCACAGTCGTTGGTTGAATCTCTCCATCCCTTCCTTTAGAGGCCGATCCCACAGAACAACTGTTGCCTACCATACTGTTCCTTGAGAGTTTTCCGGAAGCACAATGCCAGCTTTGGTTACACTTGTAGTTGCATCCTTCACAACTGATACTCTGTCCAACACCAAAAACAACTTTCCACATGGCTGTCCTGTCCTGACTCTCCTGCTGCAGCTGGGAGTCTGCTCTCTTGCCAGGGCTGCAAGGAGAGACCTCTCACCTAGATCTTTTCCCACAGCGCAGCTGCTTGTCTAGAGGCAAACTGCATATCTCCTGGGAGCCTCTGGGCTGCGTGTTCGGGGAAGACAGGTGGGTAGAGCCAGGGTCTTGCTATGGAGCCCAGACTGAACCCCTGTCCTGTTTACCAAGTGCTAGGATTATGGGGCTATGAGCCACCATGGTAAACAACAGTTATTTTTAAAAATAGTAAGATATTCCAAAGGAAAGAAAGAACAAAAACAGGTGAAAGAGAAGTAAAAGAATGTAAAAGAAGAAAAAGACTAAGCACACCAAAGGATACATTGAAAGGTAATTAGAAGCCAGGTGGTGGTGGCACAAACCTTTAACCCCAGCAGCTGGGAGGCAGAGGCAGGTGGATCTCTGTGAGTTTGAGGCCAGCCTGCTCTACAGAAATAGTTCTAGGATGGCTAAGGCTACATAAGGAAACATAGTGTAGTGGCTGGTTTTGTATGTCAACTTGACACAAGCTAAAGTCATCAGAGAAAGAACCTTCATTGAGAAAATGCCTCCATGAGGTCCAGTTGTAAGGCATCTTCTCATTTAGTGATCAATGCAGGAGGGCTCAGACCATAGTGGGTGGCCCCATCCCTGGGCTGCTGGTCCTGGGTTCTATAAGAAGGTGGGTTGAGCAAGCCATGGGAAGCAAGTCAGTAAGCAGCTCTCCTCCAAGGCCACTGCGTCAACTCCTACCCCCAGGATGCTACCCTGTTTCAGTTCCTGTCCTGACTCCTTCAAGTGATGAACAGCACAGCGATGCTGACGTATAAGCCTAGTAAACCCTCTCCTCCCCAGCCTGCTTTTTGATCATGGGATCTCATTGCAGCAATAGAACCCCTAAGGCACCCTGTCTCAGAAAAACACATACACACACACACACACACACACACACACACACACACACAAAAGTAATCAGAAGTTGTTGGACGCTGCCTTACAAAGTAGTACTGTCTCGATGAGAATTAAGTGTGGCGTGTTTAAGATTCCTGAGCCAGCAATTAATGCTAGTTGGCTGTGGCAAGAACTTACAGAGAGACGATTTGCCAGAGATTAAAAAGTGGACAGGGCTGTTCTCTATCAACTGTGATTGGAGTCGTGTTCTCTCTTTTGAGAGCCGTAATGGGAGAGAACTAGCAGCCAGAACAGTGTGTAAGGTTAAATGTACATTTTTTAAAAAGGGAAAGCCTTTGTCCTAGTACAATAGGAAGGCTGGTGCATCGTGTCTAGCACATCCGTGGTGACTGAAAGTTATGTCATCCAATGTCAAGCCATGTTCTGGTTCTATGACACAGGGACTTTGAGACAGAATTCTTGTGGTCACTTAGTCTCGTATTATCAAAACTAAATGATTGCACTATATGCAACCCACCAACTTTTATAATTATACCTCGCCCCTAAATATGTTACACTTCCTTATTTCATACAGAGAATTCATTTTCACCCATATTCTTAAAACGTGTAGCTAGGTAATACATTCATAAAAACATAGTATTTCTGTTTTAGTTATGGCTTCTGTTGCTTCACTGAAACACCACGACCGAAAACAAGTTGGAAAGGAAAGGGTTGGTTTAGCTTATACTTACATATCACTGATCACCATCAAAGGAAGTCAGGACAGGAACTCAAGCAGGGCAGGAGCCTGGAGGCAGGAGCTGATGCAGAGGAGTGCTGCTTACTGACTTGCTCACTATGGCTTGCTCAGTCTGCTTTCTTTTAGATCCCAAGACCACCAGCCTAGGGATGGCACCACCCACAATGGGCTAGGCCCTCTCCCATCAGTCACTGATTCAGAAAATACCTTACAGACTTGCCTATGGCCCAATTTTATAGAAGAAGTTTCTTTTTCTTTTCTTTCCTTTTCTTTTTTGTTGTTGTTTGTTGTTTGTTTTCCAAAGCAAGTTTTCTCTATACAACAGTCCTGACTATCCTGGAACTTGCTCTGTAGACCAAGCTAGCCTTGAACTCACAGAGATCCGCCTGCCTCTGCCTCCCTAGTGTTGGAATTAAAGGCGTGCGCCAGCGTCCAGCCTGGAAGCAGTTTCTTAACTGAGATTGCTTCTCGCAGGTGACTTTAGCTTGTGCCAAGTTGACACAAAGCTCTCTGACGCAGTTGCAAAGGACCCAGCGCCTGTGTTTTCAACAACAGCCTTAATGACTTCAACAGTACCCTAAATCACAGCATCACACAATATTTACTGCACCCATTTGGATCTATGCGGTTAAACTGGGGAGTCCCCCGTGACTGCAGAAGCACCTTTAAAGTAATGGGAATCACAGTGTACTCTGGAGAGAATTATGAGGATTTAATTAAAGTCAACTCGTCCTACTTTCCAGAGTTTCTCCAGAATTGAGAAGGGTGGAGAGAGAGTACAGCAAAAACCTGACATATTTTCAAAATATGCCTGCTCCGCTACGGCTTCAGAGTCTAATGAATATTGAGAAAAGACAATTTTTTATCTCAAAAATTACACGGTAATTCATAGTGAGGATACACCAGGGACTCTGCTGCATCACTGAACTATGAGAGCACTAGGCAGCTTCTGCCAGAGAGAAATCAGCAGCGGCTCGTCCCCCAAGACGTGGCCCGTCTGGAGTCTGAATTGATATGCACACATGGCGATGCTGTTTGCCACGATGACTGCTACACACAATGTAGGGAGAAAATTACCATTGTGAATCCATCTCCCGAATGATTAATAAACATCGAAAGCTGCATTTAAATAGAAGTCTAACTTAAAATACCAGGAGTCAAAAAAAAAATTAAGTTCCAATTATGCTGTCAGACAGTCAAGCAAACTCCAGGAGAGCGAGGAAAGCCAAAAGTCTGAGTTCACGTGTGATAAGCACTTCCCTTGTTGAACCAATGTCTTATCTTCCAATATGTAGCCAGGAGAGTTTCTGAAACTTTGTATCCAATTATTGTCAGATTAATTACATTTGGGAAATGAAGCTAGGCTGAGGCTGGAGATGTAGCAAAGTTGGGAGTGTGTCTGCCTTCCGAGCAGGAAGGCCTGGCTTGAGTTCCCTGCAGGCATATAGGGTGCAGGCTGCTAGGGTACTGGGCAGCTAGCTGCACTCCCACCATTTGGGAGGCAGAGGCGGGAAAACCACAAGGTCAAGGTCAGCGTCAGCTACTCGTGGAATTTGAGACTAATCTGGAATACAGGAGACCCTGTCTCATAATTTAAGAAAGAAAGCAAGAAAAAAAAGCAATTAAGTCATTTTAAAAGTTGTCCAAATTTATGTGAAGCTACCATTTCGGTACTGTCAGCTCAACTTTCGGACTTTTCTGACAGGCATACCTCTGCCCACCCCCAGCCTTGAGTTCATCTTTGCTGTGCTCCCGTTTGGTCAGTCCTCATCTGCAGATCTAGAACAGAGGGAGACACGGAAGAGGATTCCTCCTTCTGCTCTGCTTTTTCTCCGCGTTTATCTCTTAATTAAACTAGAAGCATAGCTTTTAGTGAGGGCTTCGGTGGACCTGGTTCAGTAAATGGCTGTTGTCTTCTTCCGAGACGGGATGAGAAAAGATGGAATTCCAAATCCTTCTTGGCTTTCCATATACTTCTACACACTGACAATGAATAAGGGCTAACTAAACATAACACTTGCTTACAGAAGTACGAAAGTGTTAACAAGTTAAACAATCAATAATAAAAAGCCTTGATTAAATAAATTGTATGGCCACTATGGTGCATGCCATTAATCCCAGGCCTTGGGATTTAGAGGCTGGCAGAGCTCTGTGAGTTCAAGGCCAGCCTGGTTTACATAGTGGTTTCCAGGACAATCAGAGCTACATTAAACAGCAAAATAAATAAACAATTCTAAAACAATAGAATGCTAGGGAACTACCAGAATCACATTTTCAAGATCATTTAACAGTAACACTCCCTGGATACATTGTATTCAGTGTAAAGAGGGAGGGAGGCCAGACCTAAGTTTACAATGACAAACCTGGTAAAGGGGTGTGGATCAGTGTCACAGTGTCTGCCTTGCATTTGTGAGTGCTAGCTTTGAGCCCTAAGCTGGAAGGAACACAGAAAGAGATGGGAGGGAGAGGTGGGGGAGGGGAAGAAAAGAAGGAGGGAGGGAAGGGGGAGAGAAATAGGAGGAAGAGTGCAAAGGACACTCAGCATAAGGAAATATCCAGGTGTTAACAGGCAGCGGCTTCCTTTGCTTTATTAATCTTCTTTGAAGTTTGTGTGCATGGATGTAACTCTGTGTTCATGGGTTTGTGGCTATTTGAGCTGATGTCAATAAAATCCTGCTTGCTCCAAAGGATCTCAGAACAGCTTTCGTTCAGGTCTGTGGGACTTTCTTGTCCCTTTTCAGTCTGCTGGTTTTCCCTACCCGACTCTCCAGTTACCGTCAACCCGCGTGTTCGAATACTTCACTGCCCATTTGTAAATCAGTTTGAGATTCAGTTCAGCTTCTGTGCCTGATACTTTGGGCCTTGTGGATCTTTCTGGATGGAATGTGTCTAGCAGTCAGAAGGAATTCGACTCAAGCTCTTCACGGATCATGATATGATGATAAATAACTGAAAGTTGCTACCTTGATAATTATGAGACACAGTGTTATGAGCAAATGATTATTTTTGAGACTGTAGGCGGAATTTAAATGCTAGAGAAGGGCTATTTTAAAAACAGTGTCCTCCAAATCGTGTCTAAATAACTAAAATCAAAAAGGAACAAAACCAAACCAAAAAAAATTTTTAAAGTGGATATTATTAGTAACAATTTTCATACCACCAATACAGACAGAGCTTGGGACACCCACTGAAGGAGAAGCTCAAGTGAAACAGCATTTTGAAATCCCTACTCGATTATGTGGGTCATGTCCAGCTTGGTACAGCCATGAAAGCCCCGTGTCTCAGGCGTGGCAGCAAGCACCTATTCTCCAGGAAGCGAGAGGTAGAGACAGGAGGATCAGGAGTTCGAGGCAGATTTGGACTACCTAGCCAGTTCCAGATCAGCCTACGCATGCGTACATAAGAAGGTCTGCAATCCCATCACCCCAGGAAAAGAAGAACTGGGGAGATGTCTCAGTGGGCACAGTGCTTGCTGGACAAGAGACACAGTTGGGAACCCTGGCACCCATGTAAGTAGACAGGTGTCACAGCACATACCTGTAACACCCATGCTAGGCACATGGAGGCTGGTCAGGAAATCTAGCCAACCGCTGACTTCTGGGTGTACAGAGAAGCCCTGTCTCAACAAAACATGGTAAAGAGTGATTTAAGGAAATACCAGACATAACCTCTGACCTCGATATTTGCCTTGCTCTGATGATAAAGAAGCCAAAGTCTCCCTGAAGACCAAGTATCTACATTTTTTTTTAAAAAAAATTGTGTGTATATGCCTGTAATACGCGTGTATCTAGGCATGTTCCTGGTGTGTCTTCATGCATATGTGTGCAGGTGCATGTGCACACGTGGATGTGGAGGCCAGAGGTTACCATTGAATGTCTAGCCCAATCATTCCATGTTCTACACTGAGGCATAGCCTCTCACTCTACCCAGAGCTCATTGACTTGGCCTTCCTCAGGGATCTCCTAGTTCCATCCCCCAGTACAGAGTGGGCTTGGAGTTCTCACGAATTCATTCAACTAAAACAAGAGCAGCCCTTGCTTGTTTCAGAGCCTGAGTCCCGAAGCTCCCAGTATTTCTTTGGCTGAGGTACTTGCCTTTGGGGCACCCATTCAAAGCTGCTAGGGATACCTTGGGGTCACACTGCTGTGAAATCCTTTCTGTATCTTCTCATTCTGGATTCCTACCGGCTGCTCGGGAATTCATTTCTTCTGTGGTGGTTCCTCGGAAGCTTCCCACAAGGGTAGGCCCTGCTCTCAGATTCCAGCCTTATCTCCTGCTCCGGACTCCACAGGAATTGTGCAATAAGCCATGGAATAAACGGAAAGCTTGGCTTAGGAGAAGCCATTCGCACCTGACTTGTTCTAGGTCTCCTTCCTTTATTTTTATTTTTTTATTTTTTTTGGTTTTTCGAGACAGGGTTTCTCTGTGGCTTTGGAGCCTGCGCTGGAACTAGCTCTTGTAGACCAGGCTGGTCTCGAACTCACAAAGATCCACCTGCCTCTGCCTCCCGAGTGCTGGGATTAAAGGTGTGCCGCCACCACCGCCTGGCCTCCTTCCTAATTCCTGTCTAATTTCTAAATCAACAACAAAGGTAAAAAGCAGAGATGATTTAAGTTGCAAATTCCCCCCGCACCATGCCTCTGCGTTCCTCCACATTTGCAGTGGATTCGTGAAGATACCTTGATTTGTTTTGTGATTCGTGGGTGGATTTGAGGCTCCTCATTGCACCCCCCTGGAAAATGAAAGAATGAACATCTTGCTCCCACAGAAGGCAGACTTTCATGCCCAAGTTCAGCCTTTGACTGACAGGAGACAACCGTGTCACACCCAGCAAGGAGTCACTTTGTCCTGCCTTGTTCTATTCGTCCTCACACGCTCATTCAAGACATTCTCCCTAGGTAATTTGAGGTCTCTTTAGCTTGAACATAAAGGCTTCAGTGAATCTAGCAGACTCTGATTGTCTGGACTATCTATCATAAAGTATTTAATGGGAGAAAAAATTGGCAAATTGTCTAAGCTAGATGTATGAGTCAGTTGGTAGAGTATAGTAAGAGGTGCGGGCTGTATTCCCAGCATCTGAGAGGAGCGCGGACCCTTTGTTCCGTCTGCCCGGCTCCCAGCCACCGGGCTAACTTACATTCGAAATAACAACACGAAAATTGTATTAATTAAATTACTTCCTGGCCCATTAGTTTTAACCTCTTATACATATTAGATTAACCCATAACTAGTAATCTGTGTATCACCACGTGGTTGTGGCTTACCGGGAATACTCTAACCAAAGTCCATCTTGGGCTGGAGAAACATGGGAAGTCTGTCACACTTCCCTTCTCCCTAGCCTTCCATTCTGTCTACTCCACCCACCTAAGGGCTCCCCTATCAAAAAGCCAAGGCAGTCTCTTTATTCAACCAATGAAAGCAACAGAAATACAGAAGGACCCTCCTACACCAGTAGAGCGTTTGCGTAGCATGTACAAAACCTTGCTTGATTCTCAGTACCACACGAAGTGAGTCTGAGGGCACATACCTGTAAACCCAGTTCTGAAGAGGTCTAGGCAGTAGGGCCAGAAGTTTGAGGTCATCCTATCCTGGTGAGTTTCTTTAGCCTGGACCGCTGTAGAAGTCAGCAGGCAATCTGTTGAGCCTTGTATGCATGCAGATAGACAGACAGACTGACACACACATCCAATAGGCTAGAAGCAGCTGTGTAAGGAAAGGGCTCTGCAGTAGAACACCCAAGACCCTGAGTGTCATCCCCAGAACCACAAGTGTGAGGACACACACACACAGAGAAAGCAAAGCTGCAATTCAATAGTCAACACATGTGTCTGTAAACATGTCAATGGAGCGATTTTCTGATAAATTAATGATTAAATCAAGCCCTGCTTGAACAAAGTATTGAACAACATAATTTGATTCATGCTTTTAATTTCTGGAAGCCATTTAGTGTTTCATAGACATGTTTTTACTTCTGAACAGCCATAGGCGTTGGCTAATGATAACTTGTGCTTCACGGCTGATACTGATCTGATCAGTGGATTCTTCTCATCTAAAGTCAAAAGGTTGAGCTGGAGGTATAGCTCAGGAGTAGGGACCTCTCTAACATGTATGATGGGTTCCATCCCAGCATTTGAAAGAAGAAGAAAAAGGAAGGGAAGAAGGAAGGAAGGAATGGAAGAAGGAAGGAAGGAAGGAAGGAAAGAAGGAAGGAAGGAAGGAAGGAAAGAAGGAAGGAAGGAAGGAAGGAAGGAAGGGAGAGAGGAGAGAAGAAAAAAGAGAAGGAAAGGAGGTAAGGAAAGATAAAAGAAATGAAAAAGAAAATGAAGTGATGTCTGACCTGAAATCCGGCTACTCGGGAACTCATGCTTGCTCTCCCCATAGACCAGTCTCTACACTGTGGCTCGGCAGATAGCTAGGAAGAAAGGCTGACATCTATGGGGGCTTCTGTGACCACCACGGCCCCCAGAGAAACCATTTGCAGGAGGCAGGAAGTTCCGTTGAACACAAGTTGTTCTGGAATAAGGATTTATTTTAAGTATCTTAAAGCACAGTACAATTTGGTGAAAACTTCCCTGGCAGTTCAATCCCAAGTGCGTGATCAAGCTTAAGATGTGACTACACTGGAACTGTAAAGTGATGGGACATTCCCTGTAAGGGTGGGGTCTATGGACTGGTTCCATGTACACCTTCCATAAAGATAGGTTTTATAGATTGAGAAGCTCACGACAAGGGTCTGGGAGAGGATCTAGTGTGACCTCATAGATAGGATACCAGGCTACTAACCATATATCCACTCCCAGCCTTCTGGTGGAAAACAGGTTATACATCTATCTCTCCCTTTAAGTAGACAGCCCTGTGTGCTTAACATTGCTGGTTCCCCTAACGCTAATCTGTGAGCCCAGAACCTCTGTACCTCCCACAACACCAAAGAGAGGACCCTGAAATCAGTGTCCAGGCCCCTATCCTAAGGTCCCCCAGACTCCCAACCTTCAGCACTGTGAGAAATGAACTTCTTTTCAAAGACATGCAGCACCTGGCATCCGGTTACAGCAAGAGACCAGGCTAAAACAGTCAAATTCTGATTCAAGTGACTCCGAGTGTCCATCAAAGGCAGTTGAAGTACGGAGTCACATAATGGCGAAGCAACAAGCTAATATGTGTGATATTTGAATTCCAATTGTTTAGGGGAATTCAACAATGGAGTCAAAAACAGCCCAGGAAAAGCCCTTCGCTACAGGCAGTGGGGGCTTTTTATTGCCAACAGTTCTAAATTCTCTACTGAAATTTTTTAGGGCATATTTTGTACAGATTCATGACTATATTACCTGCTGGAAAAAAAAATAAAACATGATGAGACCAGTGGAGAATGATCTTCCATTTTTTTCTCTTCTTCTTCTTCCTCCTTTTCCCCTCCTCACTTTCGTGTGTGTGTGTGTATGTGTGTGTGTGTATGTGTATGTGTGTGTATGTGTGTGTGTGCACGCACGTGTGTGTTTACATGATGTTTGATCATCTTACTATGTTGCCCAGGCTAGCTCCAAACTCCAGAGCTCCAAGTGTTACTCTCACTTAAGCGTCCTCAGTTCTAGGACTACAGACTCATGCCACCTGCTCTGTCTTTCTTTGGAGAAAAGAGTGGCTTTTGAAGACAGGTCATATAGCTGAGGCTAACTTTAAATCAGCTATGGAGCCAAAGATGACACTGAACACCCCATCTTCCTGCCCTCAGATCCCAACTCACAGGCGTACTCCCCCACAGCCTGCTTCTTTTTGTCTCTGAAGTAAAAAGCATAATTCAGTATCAATGATTAATAGTGGTAGTCTGATTTTGTTATTCACTGTGGATTTTTACTTCATTTTTTTTTGTTAGTAGCCCTGGAATAAGTGTAAGTAGAATAACAGTAGAAAATTTATTTTTCTTAAACATGCGTGGTGTGACATGGTGTATGGACTCAAAACAACGAACAAAGGCAGCACAGAAAACAAACACAGACGTCCTCTGACAGCAATCTGCACCGGTGTGCACTGGCAGCACCACTGCGCGTCTCACAGAGCCTTCAGAACAATGGGACGTGGCTCATAAATATTAAAAGGGCTTTACCTTTGTTTATGTAAAAGACCAAGCCAATCCAACTCATCATGTTGTGTGTGCTTGTCAATCAAAACCCATCTTTTCTAGTAAAATTATCAGCTCAGTTTTAGAATATTTGTATTCTGGCCTGTGAGTTCTTTTTCTGAATATCTGGGACACTGATATTCAAAGCAACAATCCGTGAGATTAGCAACAAGCGTCATTAGAACATTGGGACAGAAAGGTGGGAAAGTGATTATTCACAAATTGCTGCCTTTAGCTCTCAGAAAAGATTTTGGTGGATTCATTCAGAATGCAGGAGAACACATTCTTAGGGAAATAAAGTGAGGGTAGTGGATAGGTTTCCAGTGGGGTTTGTAAACCAACTGTCAGGGTTTAAGTAAAATGCTGCAGGTCCCCGAGTGACTACAGTGAGCAGGAGGTCCCAAGACCATGCCACATGTCCCTGAAGTGGCAGCAGGCAGTGGGGCAGTGGGTCCCAAGACCACGGCAGGTCACAAAGGCAGCCAGGTCCGTGGTCCACAGGCCATGAGAGTGGGTCCTAGGCACGGAACCACATGGTAGATGAGAGACTGAGATGGATAGACATGCCACAAGACACAGCCACAGGTCTCTGAAGGTGGCTGGTCCCAGGCAGGGAGCCACAGTGGGTGAGAAACAGAGACATGGCTAGGCACACCATGAAGAGTGAAGTTGGATATCTATTTATTTAGTGGGTTATGGAAGGGAAGGCGAGAAGGGAGAAGAGCAGAGAGAGAGAGAGGCAAAGAGAGAGAAACAGAGAGGGAGGAAGGGGAGAAGTGGGGAGAAGAGAGAGACAGAAGCTGCCTCAAAGAGAGAGAAAGAGAGAGAGAGAAGGAAAGGACTCAGGCTGGAAGCTGAAGATCAGCTTGCCTTGGTGGACAGGGGAGGGAGTAGGCATGGCTTGTCTCTTAAAGGGACAGGACAGACCATTATACTAACCTCCTCGTGATGGAACTAAAGAACACCAGACACCTGTAGTTCATTCCAGAAAAAAGAGAAATCCCATCCTACACGGAGGTGCTGGATAACCTTCTGCATTCTGACACTCACCTCCCTTTGTAACTTCTACATCCTGGGGCAGGAGTAGACTCCTCCTCCCTTCACTTCTGAACCAATGAGAAAAAGATGGCCTCCCTCATGATGAAAAGGAACAGAAAGGGATTTCGAGGTAGCCAGTGTGAGCGGAGAGGGAGCTGTGATATGTAACAAACAGGGATACTCTAGCTTAGATCCAAGGATAGGGGAAGACCCAGTTCAAATCTTCCCTTCCTTTTCCTTTGCAGTGAGCTTCTCATTGGTACCTTCGATAGATAATACAGGGCAGGAAATGAGAAAGGGCTGTTTGTAGTCATCTACTTTCTGGTGCTACTTGTGACATGTGAATGCCCTTATCATCCTTCTCTGGCACAAATATCGTGACCCATGGCCCATCCGTAACATCTCCATGGTGGAGCCCTCCTTACGGATATTTTGGAGTGTTCCCATCCTTGAAGATAAATAGCATGATGACCAGAAATCTGATTTACAAATGCCATCCATGGTCAGTGGTCAAGTCGATGGCCACTGCTTCCCTTGTCTAGGCAAGACCCTTCCTACATCAAAGAAGGAAATAAGACACAACTGAGGACAGGATGCATCCCGCCCCCAGTGAGATAAGTATGCATTCTCACAATTCCTTTCTCCCCCAGAAAGTCGCTTACAGACCCACAAGGCTAAGACTGCCTCAACTCGGAAAAGGTCACCCATTTTTCTTTGCTTTTCCAAGCCCCCAACCTGCTTGCCCTGCTATTCAGTCCACTCTCTTTTCTCTGCAGCCCCCTTCCTGATGCAGCTGCTCACAACCTCCATTGTTGAGCCTGTGTTTTTCTTGACTTCTAACTCAGAACACAGCACAGCTTTCTCCCTTCCTCCTCTTGGCTTGCCCCCTCCCTGGCAGCTAGCAACTTCTCTAGCTTGGCTTCCCTGTTTTTCTCTCTTGTCAACTCCAATAAATTGTTCTCAAGTTGCTTTTGTGTCAGTGTGTAAAGTATCTTATCTATGAGACCAAGAACTTCCAAAAGAGGAGCCTAAGTTCCCCCAATGGCATACTGTGGTGGTTTAAACAAGAATGGCCCTAGCTGGGGGTGGGGTGGGGGGTGCATGCCTTTAATCCCAGCACTTGGGAGACAGAGGCAGGCAAATCTTTGTAAATTCTAGACCAGCCTGGTCTACTGAGAGCTAGTTCTAGGACAGGCTCCAAAGCTACAGAGAAACCCTGTCTCAAAAAACAAAAAAAACAAAACAAGACAAAAACAAAAATCCAAAAAAAAAAAACCCAAAAAAGGATGGCCCTATATTTGAATGTTTAGTTATCAGGGAGCGGTACTAGAGAGGGATTAGAAGATGTGGCATTGTTGTAGTAGGTGTGGCCTTGATGGAAGAAGTGTGTGTTGCTGGTCAGGCGGGGGTGGGGGTGGGGGTTGGGGGGGCACACTTTGAGGTCTCAAAAGCCAAAGCCAGACCCACTGCCTTTTTCTTTTCCCTCTGCCTGCTGCTCCAGATGTCGAACTCTGAGCTACTTCTCCAGCACTGTGTCTGCCTGTGTGCAGCCACGCTCCCTGCCACGATGATAATGAACTAAACCTCTGAAACCGTAGGCAAGTCCCAATTAAATGCTTTCTCTTATTGTTGCCATGGTCATTGTGTCTCGTCACAGCAACTGAACACTGACCTATACACCTTATGTCTGATTTAGTTTGAGAGACATAGCTGTGTTGCTCTTCTGTGAGAGACGATGAGTGTTTGGAATCTTCTTTTTTTGTGGAAAGACAAGAGAATCTGTCCTTTGTCCTCAAGGGCAGGTTCACTTTAAGTGGCCCCAATGGCCACGTTCACAGCCATAGACAAGACTCGCATCTGTAGGGTCCCAGGACTTGAACGATGTAACCAGCAACCACAGCTACAGAGTACACCGAAATGCATTTTTATTTAACTTTATTTTATGTGCATTGGTGTGAAGGTGTCAAATCTCCTGCAACTGGATCTTCAGACAATTGTGAGCTGCCATGTGGGTGCTGGGAATTGAACCCGGGTCCTCTGGAAGTGCAGTCAGTGCTCTTAACCACTGAGCCATCTCTCCAGCCCCCCCGAAATGCATTTTTAAGCAAGTTAAGCTTCTGAAGTTCCTCTCCCTTCTCCCCACCTCCCCATGCCCCCAGACCATTAGCATGCAGAGGAGTTAATAGGAACTTATGACTTTTTTCTTTCCTGCAAAATTATTAGCTAGTTATCTCAATTATTGCATTCTTAGTCTATTAAACTATGCTTTGAGCATCCAAAGACGGAAATGTTCCCTGGAATCAGTCCACAGGATAACAAGTAGAATCTGTTTAGATCATTCTTCCTGAAAACCACAGCACTGGTAGGACTTGTCATCAGGGCTTGCCAGCGAGCCAAGACCTCTCAGAAGATGGGACTTCTCTTAGCAATCTTCCCCACCTAAAATATTCATAAAAATCAATATTTGCCTCCTAAGCGTATGTTCTCTGACACGGTTACCATTCCTGTCTCTCCGTGTTCTGGAAATCCTGAATGTATTAGCACACACACACTGTTTAGAATTTTTAAAATGATTTCATTGAAGTTTTATTTTTATTATGTTTTATTCTTTGGGGGCACACACATTTCACAGTGCATGTGTGGAGGTCAGAGGACAACTTTCAGAAGTTAGTCTCAAACTCAGGGCACCAGACTTGGCAGCAGGTGCCTCTACCAGCTGAGCCATCTCTCCACCTTCAGTTTAGATGTTAAAGCACCATTCCGTATATGCCAAATGAGTTATATAATGCCTAAACATAACCCAGTGCAATCTGTATATTTACAGTTAGATAAGAGCAAAAAGTAGCTATAAATAGCAGGCAGCAATTCATTATACATTCAAAAAAAGCTGCAAGAAAGGGCTTTGCCTTTACCATAAAGAGACAATAACACTCAGGGATAAGTATGTTCCAATGTTGCATAACACATACATGTGTCAAAATATCACACATTTCCCTCTTACCATATATAAGTTTTATGTTTGTATTTACCAGTCAAATTTAGAGAATTTACACAAGAAGAAGATGAGAAATAGCTGCAAAATACCAAAGTCTTTGCCTCATCCACGCCTGGCTGCTATTCATGATTTAGGTTTTTCTAAACCACACATGTACCTTTACACTGACAAATCTCTGGGCGAGAGATTAAAAAGAGAAACATGAAAGTCTAATCATTAAGGAAAGGTTACCATGTATGGGGCAGAGTTGAGTGAACTTTAAAGCAGTCGTTGGCATTCACAGCGGAACTGTCAGGACAGTGCTAACCAATGTGGCAGCAGAACCTGCAGGGCCCTTACGATAACTACCGTCCAGGACGGTCATGTGCCACCTCTGCATCACCTGTGAATCGCTTATCTGGTGGCTATTCATTTCTTTTTAATTTTTTTATTTAAAATATTAGTTTTTTTAGGGTTTTATATAATTTATTTTCAACACTTTCACCTAGCTTCTCCTAGATCCACCCCCAGCTCCCTAGCCACTCCAACTTACTAGCTCAGCTTTATAGCTTTTTTTTATTTAGAATCCCGCAGAGTCTAATTTGTGCTACATGATATTCTCCTGGGCGTGAGGGCATCCTCTTGAGTCCGGTTGACCTACCGGTGGCCCTACTCTTAAGGAAAACTCCCTCCCCTCCCCTTGTGTGTGTATATTTATGAAATAGTAAGTTCCATATATGGCTATATCAAACATCCTTGGAGTGAGTTATCCCTTACTTCATCCCCTCCCATCCTGCCTCTCCCCTCTGTCTCTCTACTTAACCCTTCCTCCCTATTACTCCGCCTTTTCCCTCCTTATTACCTGTATTTTATCCCCCCCTCCTTTAAGATCTTCCTTTCTTCTCCCACCAATGGTCCCTTTCCAGTTCCCTAAATCTAGAGGTACTCCAGATTAGACACACAGATCTAGAGATTTGATGCTATGGTCCACATGTGAGTGAGAACACCTGACATGTGTCTCTTTGGGTTTGGGTTGTCTCCTGTTCATGTTTGGTATGTTTTCAAGTTCCAGCCGTCGATCCGAAAATTCGCTTTTATTTACAGCTGCATAAGATCCCCTCGTGCATGTGTACCATTTTCATTAACTATTAATCAGCTTGTGGACAGCTCGGCTGCTGGATGTGAAGAGCGAGCGCATCCGTGAGCATGATGAGCATGTGTCTCTGCAGCAGGAAGCAGAGCCCTTTGGTCCTGTGCCCCAGAGTGGTCTAGCTGAGTTATAAGGTAGATCTACTTCTGGTTTCCGGAGGAGCCACCACTCTGATTTCCCTAGTGGCCGCACCAGTTAGAAGGATCCTGGTGCCCGGCATCCCCAGCAGCATCCGTTATCTTTTGTTTTCTCAACCTTAGCCATTCTAACTGGGGTAGGATACAGTCTCAGAGAAGGTTTACTTTCCATTTCCCTGCTGCCTAAACCCTTTCTAAAATGTTCCCTAGTCATCTGTATTCTGCCGAGACCTTCAGCTTAGACCCACAGTGACTGTTGGTTTATCACGACCCTTTCTACTTTGGCTCATTGTGTTCTCACTGTATTCATCATTACACTGTGATTTTAAACAATTTGGTGGCATAAACATAGTATGGATCTTTATCTTAGGTCGTTTGGTACCCTATCCTTTCTCTGGTAAGGAATGGGAATTGTAATTAAGGGAAGAATTTAACAAGAGCCATCTGTCTTTTTTGCCTCTGAGTCCTTCTGTTGTGATTAATTGTTCTCTCTCTCTCTCTCTCTCTCTCTCTCTCTCTCTCTCTCTCTC
>JAQHUG010000308.1:2175140-2199366 GCA_028555095.1 Dicrostonyx torquatus
AAAAAAAAAAGAACCTACAGTGAACTGCTTGGAGGGTACACAGGAAATGAAAGATCTTAGAGATGAACCATTATAATCTTTAAAGAGGTAGCTCCCAAAATGATCTACTTTAGACCAGAGGAAAATTCCTGGAGATATTTACCTTGTACGTAATCAGAGGAGGAGGCAAACGTGACAGAAGGTATTAGGTTTTTTTTTTGTTTTTTTTTTTAATCACCAAGGACATTTAACCCAGTTAGGAAAGTAAGACATAAAACCCAGAACGACAAAGGGATAGAAGCAGCCTCTAGTGCTGTGATTCGACACCGTTTTTTGTTTCCTTGCCTTGATCTACCAATTTTTCCTTTACCTTCCTTGATATCCATTCATCGAGGACAGATTTTATCTTTCTGTAGAAATGCAGTGTGTATGCATGCGTGCATGTGTGTGTCAGGTGCGTGACGCACACACCCAGCTCTCACAAAGTTCTCAGTGTTTAAAGGTGCCCATGCGGATATGAAATATCATGTCTTGGCTTTACCGTCACCTAAAACAAGGCTCTGTGTTAGTAAAATGACAAGATGTGAAATGAGCCGGGCAGAATGACTCTGCATCGAATGTGCGAAAGCGGCAAAGGCAGCGCTGGCAAGTTCGGAGCGGGACAAACCACAGGCACACCTGGTTGACTGTGTGGCGAGTAGACCAGGCCTGGCACTGCTGTAAAAGACGGAAGGCAGCAGGCATTTGTCCAAGCTCTGGAGCCTTCTTAGGAAGCCTAGTCGGACAGGGTATGGTCTCTCTCACACTCTGATTCCAGCGCATGTGAGACTCGGGCAGAATTATGAACGTGAGGCCAGACTCAGCCACGTAGCATGTTCCAGGCTAGCCTGGGCTAGTCAAAAGCGACCTTCGTGCTTGCTCCTGAGGCTGGGGGTCTAACTAGTGATAGACTGTTTGCACTTACTGGTCTACAATTTCACTAAGGCTGTTCCTTTGTTTGTTTGTGTTCTGTTTGGTTGAGACAAGGTTTTACTAATCCCACATGGCCTCAAACTCACCATGGAACCATATTTCTCGTTCTTCTGCCTCCACCTACCCAGCCCTGGCATTCGCCACTATGTCCAGCACAGCCGTTGCCTTTTGACAATTCCGAATCCGTGCGTAGGGATTGGTTTGGGGTCATTATCTTGTACAAAGCTTCACTTCCTGGAGACACTTAAAGTCATATTACTGCGTTCTGAATTGTACCAGTCCCTTCTGCAGAGAACTTGATCCCTATAGCCCCTATATGCATGACCCTGCATTCCTGTCTCCTGCTGATGACACTTACGAAATCAGCCTTGCATCAAGAATTTCCCCTCTATTGAGAGGCATTTTGTAGCAAAATATTTTTCAAGTTATGTAATCTGCAATATTTCTGGGAATTGAACGTTATGTAAAATATCACCACAATTTTGGAAGACTGAAAAGTTTTCAATCTTGCAAAAACAATTTTAGACTCCTGAATAAGTCAATTTCTGTAGAACTATAAGGATAAAAGCTGTCTAGAAAAATGGAAAGGGAAGTGGACTGTGAAGATACTGAAGACATGTGGGTAGTCTTAATGGTTGGTAGCCACAGAATGCAGAATATTCTGGTATCTGTCTTACCTGTATCTGAATCCTTGCTCAGTAACTGTGTTTGTCTGATTCTCTTGCTAATAGCTTCCAGAGTCCAGGCAAGTCTTGGAGAAAAGAGTTCTGTTTGTTTTAGCTCACAGCCTTGCAGGATGAAGGGCGTGAGGCTGCATCTGGTGACACCCTTCCTGCTGGCAGAGCTCTGGATTGGTGCGATGAGTGCCAAGGGAAGAGGTGGAGATGCTTGCATGGGTCACTGTCTCCTCTGTCAGGGAACGCCATACTGACGACCTCACCCAATCCCAGACACCCCGAAAAGCCACCTCTAACCATCATAGTCAGAGTTCGCCTTCTTAGCCTCTCTCAATGAGAATTAACATTCAATGCATCAAGTAGTTGCCCCAGATGCTTGGAAAACTAACTGGGAAATTGTCTTGAGTGAAAGAGTTTCAATGCCTGTGGACAGGGTAGTAATATCCTTTTTTTTTTCTCAAAAAAGAAATTAAATTTCCACACATGCACCATCAAGGGATACATCCAAGCAATGTCCAAACCACATCAGTGGTCTTGAAACATCATTTAACGTCTGACAGCCTATCTCCATATCTGTAAGATGGAATGACATCTGACATAGGAAAATCTCAGTCTAAGACCCTTGTAATTGTACTGGATAGATGCAATGATGGACACTGGTTATGAAAGGGATTTAAAGCTATTTTTTTCTAGTTCTAATTCTGTCATAAATTTTTGTTTTGTTATTGGTGGTGGATGGTGCATGCATAAGACAAATTTGATATTGAAAGTATAAAATTTAACATGAGCCTCCGCAGCTTCTGTCCCGAATGCCTATTCTAACTGTCTAGGAGTTCAAGGCAGTGTGTAGACTTCAGGTCTGGTTATTTTTGGTGAGTGATGCTTTTGTTCACCTGCAATGATTTATTTGAACAATGAAGTTTATAAGATTACTTTAAAAGTAGTTACCGGAAGTCTAAAATGATGTTTTAAGAATGGATCGGGAGTGGTGTCCCATTGTAATCCTAGCGCTTCCGAGAGTGAGACAGGAAGACCATGAGTTAGAGCCCAGCTGGGGCAATAAAAATGTAACAAAGGACATTTTGTTACAGAGTGAGAGAAAACGGGAGGGATGGAGAAAGAAACAAGCAGTAAACATGGGCCTAAGTGTTTTGCTCTTCAGGTCACCTTCTCCTTCTGTGAAGGAAGGAGAGCACCGTGTTTAATGTGAGGCACATGGAGCAGCAGATATTCCTAGCCAAACTTAGCCAAGTCATCGTTTCCATGGCAACCCCTCGCTCTGAGGAAAGGGATTCGGTAAGCGATTTGCGGTCACTTGTCTGGGTAACTCTCCGGGTGAACAAAAAAGGAGCTTGCTCCAACACGGGGGGAGCAGAGACATGAACTCTTTATGTGCCATCTTATTTGGGAAAGCAATTTTTAATTGTTTAACAATCTGGCCTCATTTTCAAGTGCAATTATCCTTCATAGCCTATCAGACGGCTGCAAGGAGTTGATCTGAAGATGCTCATTAGGGAGATGTTACAGGAAAAAAAAAAAAAGCTAGAGTGTAGGATGTGAGAGGTTCTAGCTGGGAGAAGCGGGCAGGGTGTTGTTGGCTATTCTCTGGGTCTGTGCAGCCTCAAGGAAGCAACAAGCTGGAGCAGCTCAGAGAACTGCCATGGGTCAATGCTGTCAGAGCTCACTGATGTCTTTCCACTGAGAAGGAACATTTTCTCCACACTGAAGAAGGGACACAGAGGTGGCCCAGTGAGTACAGGCACTTGCTACCTAACCTGAAAAGCTGAATTTGATCCCCAGGACCCACATGTTGGAAGGAGAGGCCCCACTTCAGAAGGCTGTTGTCTGTGTGCTAACACACAGAACACATGGCACATGCACATGGCCCTTCCCTGGGGCACGTAGGGCTTTGCCTGTGACATACAAGACGTGATCCTCTGACTATATAAAACTCAAAAAACAGTCTTTTCAAGCATTTTTTTTTAAATAGAGTGTCAGTATGTAGCTCTGGCTGTCCTGGAACTAACTTCCCTGTGCAGACCAGACTGCCCTTGAACTCACAGAAGTCTACGTGCCTCTCTCTGGCTCCTGAGTGCTGGGATTAAAGGCCAGTGCCCCCAGAGCTGGTTCAAAAGAAAATCTTGGCCGATAGAAATTTTCATCATCTGATGTGAAAGACAGAAGACAACACAAGTTCCCAGCAAACACCTGTTTTTTGTTGTTTTGTTTTTCCTAATGTCATAGACTTCTGGAGCTATTTTCAATTGAAACACTGAATTACAATGAATATACAAATAAAAGCCCTTTTTAGCTGAGAATTTACATTATTTCTAAACATATATCAATGTGTCATAATTCACTTCAAGTAGAAGAAAAGAAAAAGGGAAACAGTTTGGTGCTTGGATACTTTGTGTCTCTAAAGGGCAAACACTCTCATATAAAATCCTCATGATGAAGCTTTTCTTTGAGGGGGAGAAAGGTCTGTTTCAGCTCATGAGTCCGAGGTATGATCCGTCATGATGGAGAAGGCAAGAGGCCAGAGACGGAGGCGCCACAATGCTTCCCTGCATCTCTGTGGATCAGCAAACAGAGCAAAAGCTCCCATTCTGTGCAAAAATTTGTCTTTTAAAAGTCAGCTAAAGGAAGAAACACTGAAACATCTCAATTTTACTTAATAAAAAGACTGATGAAAAGAAAGACACTTTTCTGTGTGGTGTGAGACATGAAAAAAAAAAGTTTCTACAGATGTCCAGGATACTTATTTCTGAAACATACTGTCATTACCAAATCTGCTGAGGTCACTTCGAAAACAGTCATGGGGCTAGGGAGCTGGTCCAGTCAGGAAAGTCGATGTACAAGCAAGGGGGCCTGAGAACCTACATAAAATAAATAAATGCAGAGGACAGAGCCAACTCACGAAAGTTTTCTTCCGACCTCCACACAGACACACCGTGGAAAGTGCATCCCCTACACAGAAATAAAATAAAACAATGCTGAGTGAGAGGTGGACGACAGAGGAGGACACCAGCTGTTGACCTCTGGCTTCCATGCGTGCACGCGCACCAACGTGCAAGCGCACAGGTGTGCATACACACATACTGCTCAGATGTGAGTTCTAGGAGAAAATTTATTTGGAAAAGACCTGGCAAGGCACCTTTGACCAAGGGTTTTCCAAAATAAAAGTATTTATATACAATTTTGTGACTTGGTATTATGTGAAACACGGTGAAAGGTCCCTAACCAAAATGCCTCTGCCAAGAGCCCTGCAGCCCAGGATTGCAAAATATCCTGTTTGCAAATATGTGCATGCATTATTAACGCAAAGGCATGGAAGGACGTAGGCTCCCAAGGCTGTGTTCTGCTAATGGGACTGCACAACTAATCAACGCGTCCTTTATCATTTCAGTGCACGTGTGTATCTCCTCCAGAAACTTGATTTAAGAAAATCTATACAACTTCACAAGTGACACACAGCGAGACAAGACACGTATGTGCAAACACACACACACACACACATATATATATATATATATGAATACTCTTAATGTATACTATTATGTATATATAATATATAAATATCTATTGCAATTTATATAAATTTGGGATTATTCATTATTTTTCAAACATTTAAATAGAATTTAGAGAAAGAGATGTTATATATCATATCATGTTAGGGATAGGGAAGCCTTAACACAAAAAAGCAAGTAATGTTTTTAAAAATCAATACTTCAATCGTCACTGTTAGTAAAATAAGAAGAAAAGTAATTGGTTTTCAGTGTTTCAAACAGGACACAGTGAAAAATTCCAAGGAAATCACTGTCTTAGTTGCTGTGAAAGGCACCATGGCCACAGCAACTCTTACAAAGGAAAATATCTAAGTGTTGTGGCTTACGTTTTCAGAGGTCCTGTCCATTATCATCATGGTGGGACATGGTGGCACGCAGGCAGATGTGGTGCTGGAGAAGGAACTGTGAGTCCTGCTGCTTTACCCACAGGCAGCAGGAATTGATTTGAGATGTGAGTTTGGCTTGAGGATCTATGAGACCTCAAAGCCCACCTCCACAGTGACACATTTCCTCTAAGAAGGCCACACCCACTAATAGTGCCACTCTCTTTGGGGGCCATTTTCATTCAAATCACTACAAATCACTAAAACAAAAATGTGATTTTCCAAAGTAATTTTTGTCGAGCCTGCTTGGCCTGCTATTTTTCTTTTTTCTTTTTTGTTTGTTTGTTTGTTTTTCTGTGTAACAGCCCTGACTGTCCTGGAACTAGCTCTTATAGACCAGGCTGGTCTTGAACTCAAAGAGATCCACCTGCCTCTGCCTCTTGAGTGCTGGGATTAAAGGCATGCACCCCAACACCCGGCGCCTGCTATTTTTCTAATGAAAATAGACATAGGAGAAATTGGCACAGTCTTTTGAAATACTGACATGGGCACTGAGACAGAACCACAGGGAAGCTTGTAACACACAACCTCAATTTCCTTACAAATTTCTTCCTGGTGGAAGGATTTTTTTTGTTTTTTTGTTTTTTTTTTTTTTGCTTTTTGTTTGGTTTTTTTTTTCTTGAGGTAAGAGCTTGCTTTGTAGCCTGGGTTGACCTGGGGCTTTCCTTGCTCTTATCCCAGTCTCTGGGATGCTGGGATTCCAGTCATGTTCTACCATGCCAGCCCCCCTTCTTCCTTAGAGATATTTATATGTTGTGAATAATTTATCTGTGTTAAAGCATCCTGACAGTGTGATAGCGTCACATGGTTCTTTGGCCCTAGTAATATACCAAAAATACAAGAAAAGAGCTTCGAGCTCTGAGCATCAGCCATTGTTCAAACTCCCTGCTCAAAATAATTTGCTGATTCAACACTTAATTCATTGTTCATCTCGTTATTCTTATTTATCAACTCATTGTGATGAATTACAGATATCAAAGGTAACACTCTGGCTATACTTAAATAAGCAGATGAAAGCTGAGGCTTATGGAACAAACTTCAATGGCAAATGACAAGGAAAAAACCGCTTGTAAAGTCAGTTCCTTTATTTTTGTATCACAACAAAACTAACTCATCTCCTGAGTCAGGAGAGTTTTCGTTACATCGTGTGAGCCTCCTATTTTTGCTCTGTATCATTCTTTTGTTGGTCTCTAAAACGAAAGCACTGAAACTTGCATTACAAAGCCACCCTAACATTTTATTCTGTAATTATCTTTGTGGGCTGAGTCATAGAGAGAGCTAAACTTAAACCAAATGGTAATGTCTTGATACATTTTTACCAACTTTGTAAAGGGTACAGACCACTAAAACTGCAATTGTCTTGAATGAACTAAGAACAAATGGAGAGATATTGAAACACCACATTACAAGCTGTCTCTGAAGCCAGCCATTGGGTGACTAAGAGTTGAGACACTCAGCTTGGTAAGCAGTAAAATGAACATGTCAAATGTAGGGGAAAGCAGGGACTTGAAATTAGGAACCAAACCTGGGCGAATCTCCTGAAAAAAAAATTCGATGGCCAAATTCATTATCTGAACAAGGGAGGTGGCAATCAGGACCCTGTAAGCCAAGTTTCCATCCCATCATAACGGCTATCATATGATGGGAGTCTTAACATAGTGGCTCCCAGTACTAAGAAAGGAAGATATGGTAACCAGAGCCAATTATCTCAGTTTGAAATCTCTATCAGTGCTGCTTCCTCAGCGACAGGATTCTGGCGAGGACAAAGCAGCAGCAATTATGGGGCAGGCACTGGTCAGTGGAAGAATGTACACTCAGCATACACAAGGTCCTGGGTACTATCCCCAGCACTAAGGGAAGAGATAGCTAGTGATATGCATATTAATGTGAATTCTCCATCAGTCACAGCCTGTACATACTGTGGTGGTCCCCTAAGGCAGTAAGGAGCTGAAAAATTCTTATCACCTACGACATCATAGCTGAGTCATAATGCTGTCTTACCTCAAAGTATGACATGCTTAGGATGACGTAGTTGTAAACTAATCTACAGTGCTTACTGCTCAGATTTGAGTAGAGCAGGTACAGTGATGTATAATACAAAATATTTGGCCATGACACTACACACACACACACACACACACACACACACACACACACACACACAGAGAGAGACACTATGTTTTTGTTTTATATATCTCCCATACTGACAAAATCAACTTACTAACAAGAAAACTTTACTTTGGCTAGTGGTTGTGGAGGTTATAGTCCATGCTCAGTTGGGTCTGTGCCAAAGCAGCTTACCATCTCGGAAGTACTATGACAGCCAGGAAGTGAGGAAGATAGAGAGTCCTGGCTTCCCAGAGGAAGCGACACTTGCTAAGGTCTGCCTCAGGAAGTGTTCATTGCCCCTGTCTTAGTTGCCTTCCTGTTGCTGTGAAGACACCATGACCAAGAAAACTTATAGAGGAAAGAGTTTTTTGAGGCTGACAATTTCAGAGACTGAGTCTATGGCTATCATTGCCAGGAGCATGGCAGCAGGCGCACAGTGGTAAAGAGCTTGCATCTTGATCCACAAACACAAGACACAGGGCTAAATGGGAATGGCTGAGCTTTTAAAGCCTCAAAGCCCACCCAGTGACACACCTTCTCCAACAAGGCCACACCTCCTAATCCTTCTTAAACAGTTTCACCAACTGGCAATCAAGCACTCAAATGTGTGAGCCAATGGGAATAAGTCTCATTTACATCACCTAATCATGCCACACTAGGGAACAAGCCTTTAACTGACTTGGGCCTCTAAGGGATTATTATAAGCACTGACTTCATCCCATTATCTGGGAAAATAATCTTTTTTTTTTCCTATTTGTTCCACAAGACTTCTTCCCTACCCAGTACTGAAGCTAGAACCCAGGACCCAGCAAATGCTGGGCAAGCATTGTGAGCTATACAATTAGCCTTTTGCTTCCCAGTTCTAACCCTCCAACTTCTGGACCAGGTTCTCTTGAAAGTGGACTTCACCGCTGGAACAATTGAGTCTACAGAAGCGCTCTGATCTCAGCTGTACTTTAGCTCCTCGGGTTTAGCAGCAAGGACAAAGATTTCCACTAGACTCCAGTGTTAGCTGTGGTCATTAGACCAACTGAGAAGTGTCCCTCTACAGTGAACTAGGGTCTCTGGACTACGCCCTGCTTTGCCCCAGCCTGGCAGTTGAAGCCCTCACTAAAGTTGCAATTCCTGAATACCTTTTCTTTCTTTGCCTCTCCCTTTTCTATGTATTTGTTTTTTCTGTTTTGGGGGTGGGTTGGGTATGGATATGCTGTATACCCCAGGCTCACTTTGATCTTCAGAAGCCTCCTGAGGAGCTGGGAGATAGATGCTCCACTCTGAGTCCATTCTCTTATCTGACTTAGCTGATAAAACTTGAAATCCAAACATTACTAGATTTAAAAAAAAAAAAAGCCTGCTTTCTTCCCCACAGTCAGGGCTGCAGGAATCTGGATACTACCTGAGGCAAGACTGTGACTTGCCCTGGGCACCTGAATAAATCCCTGCTGTTTTGCCTCGGGTCTTCACAGGACTCACTGTGACTAAAACCACTGCCTGGCATGTTTCCCTGCACATTGTCTGACCCCAGAGAGCCTCTAAAGTCAGCTCCCAGAGTCAAGCACCATGCCTTGAACATCTATGACCAACCATAAGGAGACCACGTGAATCTAGCTCTCATTCTGTCTGTGAGGAACCAGCCTGCCAGCCCCATCTTCTAACCCTGATGATCTCCCTCCCCTGCTCAGACACCATCTCTCCTAGGACCACTTAGAGGGGCCACAAAATTCATTGCCATTTTATTTAATTTAATTAATTAATTTATTTATTTTTTTAAAAAAGCTCCTAATGGTGGCTGCCATAAGTGAAAATTTTGGGACCCCAGTCTTTATCACACCTAGATTCCCATTGATATTTTAGGCTACAAAACCTTAGGAAATTCACTTTCTGGACAAATGATGTGAGTTCAGCCCTGACTTCTGCTGATTTTAGAGAATAAACGCTCACGCGCAGAGCCCCCTTCAAGGTGTATTATGCTGTAAAGTAGTCCCCCCCCGTGACATTTGTACTTAGACGGGTTTTAAAACTCTACATCTTTGTAGTAATGATTATCTTAAAATCCAAGTGGAAAGGCAAATTAAAGGTATTATTAGCCATTTGTAGACCAGTATTTTACTTTGTGTAAGACTGTAGAGATAATGGGTAGGAAAGGGCTTTGTAAAATATTGTTCAAGTTATTATTTTAGTCTTTCATGTGTTACTGCATCTTTATAAATGTGCCATGAAAATAAGGAAGGCATGTGGTGCTCTATACTGTAATTATGCTGTAACTGGAAATAAGCTCTTAGCCATGCATTCTCTCTGTAGCTATTTATTTTCTTTGTCCTGGAATAGCTATGCATTTTTAAAAAATAATAGTCATGGAGCCACACACCAAACAAAACAAAAAAAAATGAAGAAGAAAGAAAGAAAAGAAACGGCTTAAGCTCTGATCAGTTTTTCTGCCATTACATGGAGTTGCCCTTAAACATTTTCAAACAGATAGCCATACATCATGGAAAAATACAAAGCGAACAGTTCCTGATTGTAAATAAGACTTACACATGAAAAGAAGAAGAGAAGAAAAAGAAGAAGAGGAGGAGGAGGAGGGGGAGGAGGAGGAGAAGAAGAAGAAGAAGAGGAGGAGGAGGAGGAGGAGAAGAAGAAGAAGAAGAGGAGGAGGAGGAGGAGGAGGAGGATGACCCATGGTTCCCTCAGCTGGTTTGACACTACAAGGCTCACAATGGAGGGCAAACGGAGGCAGTGCCAAACAACGGCCGCACTTTTGTTAGTGCCCAATGTGTCTGGGCAGCAGTGTTCTTACACTGAGTTTTCTGACCCCTTTGTCCTATTTGCTTCTGCCTATAATCAGAAAAGAATGGCATTAGAAATGTTCAAAGCCTGTGCTAAGGAGGTAGGTCCATCCCTAAGGTGCTTCCCTTGCCAGCAAGAGGACGTGTGAGCACTCCAACCCCGGAACCCCTACAAGAAAAGCTCCAAAGGCCAGTGCATCAGGGAAGTGGAAGCAGGAGGAGCCCTGGGACTCACTAGCCACGTAGCCTGTCTGCTCTGCCAGTCCCTGGCCTGAGAGAGAGCCTGGTTAAAACACAGACCCTGATGAAGGGCCCTGGGGTTTCCTCTTGCCTCTATAGGCTCCGACACAGGTGCAAACATAAATACACTCACATAAGAAATATTCAGACTCATTAAGAAGAAATTCTTCTAGAGGAAAACAAATTTAACAAGTAAGGAGGAGTCCCAGTATGCCACTGGATAGTAGGGGGACTGTAATGCCAGCAGTGTGCTGTGCATTTCAAAGAGCGGGTCACTCAGTGGTGAGTTTGTAAGTTCAGTAAGTAAGTTTGTAAGTTAAGTAAGTGGTGAGGTTGTAAGTTCAGTTCCCAGTACTACAAAAACAAAAGAAAAATAAAGGAAAGTTGGTAATAGAAATGGGATAATTGAGTAAGACCAGAGGGTAAAGACCACTCACAGGAGTGTGAGCTCATGATCTCACTAAGTGCTCTACCACTGAGTGATCCGGGCAACCCGCTATGTACAATTTCTGCTTTAATGCGCCAGTTAAAAGATACATTTAACGAGAGGCAGGCGGATCTCTGTGAGTTCGAGGCCAGCCTGGTCTACAAGAGCTAGTTCCAGGACAGGCTCCAAAGTTTCAGAGAAACCCTGTCTCAAAAAAAAAAAACAAAACAACGACAAAAAAGACATAATTCATGAAAATGCAAGAAGACCTATGGCAACAATTGTCATTTTCGACTTCAGGATTCTGTATTTACCAAGACATGTACTGGTTTTGAAAAGAAAACTGCAGCCATTCTCAGCTTTCTCATACAGGCTTCTATTATAAATATGTCTCTAGCAGGTTGCCAATGCTCATTTTAAAAATGAACAGTATTTTAATAGGTTAAAATGCTATTGTGGCTTGTGTGTTATCACTATGTAATGATACAATAAACATCTTGGGAAACAGTTTTCCTCAACTGATGTTATATCTCTCCTCAGGGGGAAAAAAATAAAGTGTATGTGTGTGAGCTTGAGGGAAATTGCGTGCACCACATGTGTGCAGGAACCTGAAGAGGACAAAAGGGGGCTTTGGGGTTCCCTGGGAACTGGAGTGACAGGTGCTCATGAGCCTGCAACTGGGTGCTAGAAACCAAACCAGGTCCTCGGCAAGGGCAGCAAGTTTCCTTAACTACTGAATCATCTCTCCAGACCCTGCTGCTGCTTGCTGAGGCAGGGTCTAATCTAACTTTGCAGAAGTTGGACTTGAGAGGCCGAGTTATTCCTGCATCTCTTCTCCTATCAGCAGCAGACACAAGGACTCTTCAGCTCTGAACCATCCGGTGACCGTGTGTCCTGGGTATCGAAGCCAGGGCCTCCCATATGCTAAGCATGTATGCTACCACTGAACCGTAGCCCTAGCCCCAATGACTTTGCTTTGTACTGATGATAGAGTAGATGTCTTTGATATAATCCATTGTTTAGGAAGCAAAAAAAGTACCTTTAACTGCTGCACACATTAGATTACAAAGACCTCTGATTACATTCAGATAAGGAGAGAACACTCTTCCTAAGACCCCATATCAGATCATAACTACAGATAAATAGATATAGTAGAATAACATATAGAGGGCAGATAGGAAGCGAAAATTCCTGTTCCTGTCATAAGTGGCCCATCCAACTCTTTATAAGAAGTTCTTGGATCACCATAAAAGCTACACATTTTGAAGATAATTCTCTTCTCATTTGATTATTGTTATTCTTTTTATCTTTGGGGGGTCCCCTGGCAGCTTGCTGTGGGTCCCCAGGGTCAAGACCACGTGGTTGGGTCTCCAGTGGCGGCAGTGGCCCCACAGCTTGTGGCAGCTAGTGGGCGGGCAAGAGAGAGACATGGATGCACCATGTAGAGTAAAGTTGAACATTTATTAGGTAGATTATGGAGGGGAAAGTGAAGAAGAAGAGGAGAGATAGAGAGAAAGAGAAAGAGAGGGAAAGAAGGAGAGAGAGAGAGAGGAAGAGGGGAGAGAAGAAGCACACCTGCCTCTTCGGAGCACAGGAAGAGAGGGAAGAGAGTCTGCAGGTGCAGACAGGGAGGGAGTGGGCGTGGCTTGCCTCTTAAAGGGACAGAAATCATTACAATTATAATTCTCCCTTGTTAAAAAAATTGTTTCCATGGTTACTATGGTCCATAAACTTACAAATCTTACGTCCTATTCAGGGACTATAAAGGATGCATGGACCAGCTGTACCCAGGAGGGCACCTGCCTCGTGTGTAGGGCACCTGTGTCCAAGCCTCTGTCCGTCGTAAAAACTTGTCTTCCAGCTCACTTCTCTGTGATGTGATATTTACAACACATGACCGGCGGAGGATTCGTGTGCAAAGCCTCCCCGCACACAGTGTGGAGCAGCCTTCGTGTGAACCCCTGGACTCAGCCCTTGTTATCTGTCAGCCGTGGATCCCCGGGCCTACCTGATGCTCTTCTGTTCTGTATCTCTACGACTGTTGTCTCCAACGAATCTCTTTCCTTCCTAGCCCAAAGCCCATCCGCGAGCGAAGGAGAAGCTTGTCTGGTATGGACTTTCCAACAGCAACAGACTTCTTGCCTCGGCCGCCGTACTTTCCCAAAGGATCACAATTTATAGCCACTCATTTGGACATGGCGTCTGTGTCTCAGGGTTCTTGGTATTCCTACATCTCCTTAGCGTGATAGTGCTTGTGCTTAGTTCTGTGTTGGTACAGCTCATGGCTTCCTCTTCCTCCCCCTCCTCTGCCTTTATTTGTCGTATTTCATACCCAGGGATGTCTCACACCGAGCACAGCCATTGTGAACGCTGGAGATGGAAGACGTTCAATATCTCTTCTCTTCCAAACGGGTGCACAAAACTCCCAGTAAGCAAGTGAATCGAGTGGAAAGCCAGCTTGTCAGAGAAGCAGCTTTTGCGTGTCGAAATCTGCCTGCTTTGGGAAGGAAGCCCGAGTCGGGGGTCCAAGACGATTCCGACTGTATTGCATTCCATTTATTATTTATACAGGGCTCATTGCTTCAGTCACGGGGTGCTTTCCAGTGAAATACAACGTACCGTTGGGAGCAAAGGAGGAAATGAGGAACGGGGAGCGGGGGAGGTGCTGGGGCATCCCTTATCATGTGAGGTGCCGGAGCCTTGGCTGAGCCAGGAGGCGCCGCCCCTGTCTGACACAGGTGCGAATAATACGTTGTTCAGTATCAGCAGCAGAAACCTTGGGAGCTGGAAGCCAAGCTTTGTACACAGGGTATTTCTCCTGGAATCAAAGTTCTCACAGTCCTGCAGGGTGGGGGAAGGGAGAAAGGGGTCCGTAGGTCTCGTGTATCCACCCTGAGATTCAAAACCTGTGTGGAACATAACGGTTACCCAAACCCACCGTATCGCCTCACCCTTCAAGATTTGGGGTGTGTGTGTGTGTGTGTGTGTGTGTGTGTGTGTGTGTGTGTGTGTGTGTGTGTGTGTTTTCGTTTAGCTTTGGTTCCTGTGGTAACGGAGAGAGCAAGTACTACAATTTCTGGAATTCAAGTTTTGTTCATCTGGATAACATTTGGAAATTCTCAAAAGTGGGGGGGAAGGGAGAACCAGGTGATGACATCAGAGTACTTCTGGAGCCCCATCAGCGTGTGCGGTGGGGGTTCAACACACGGCTTTTCTTCAGCCAGTTCTTCACTTAGCCCCTAAGGAAACACTCCCTCCTTAAGGATGTCTCAGAAGCCCAGGAGCTGAAAATACGGCAGGCACGTGATGGCATCAAAGACGATCCTTGAGTAAACGTTCCTTTTCTTGGGTAAGCAGGGACTTCCGTAAGCCACAAAAAGCCATGGAAATTTCTTTGCAGAAGTCTAGTACTGATGAGAATAAGTTAAATACAGCTGCTTTAGCCTGCAGTGTTCAATATTGTCTTTAATGATTAAGAAGGCTGACTCCAGTGGGAGCAGAGCCCACGCTGCAGCGATTATTATGTTTTGAACCATTTTCTGTAGGAGGAACGGGGGTGGGGTGGGGGTGGGGAAGAAAGGAACAAGAAAGATGCCAGTTTCCATAATGAGCTGCCAGCCTCCGGATGACCACCACCCTTTGTAGCTTTCGCTTCTTTTGCTTAGACAGGATCTCCCTCTATAATCCAGGACGGCCTCAGACTTGTGATCATCTTACTGCCTCAACCTCCCAAGTGCAGAGGTCACAGGTGTGATTTGGCTCAGGAATCGCGATTTAAAAACTCAAGTGTCCAGTGGATTCCCATGATGTCTGTCACGTCCATCTGTAACTGTCTACCCTTTGGTAAAGAATGTCAAACACCAGATAGGTGCAGTGGGTCAGGCCCTGTAGGCCCAGCTGCTGAGAAGGCTGAGGCAGGAAGTCCACAGTTCCAGGTCAACCTGGATTTCACAAGGAGACAAGATTAAAAGGAATGCTAAGTATAGCATGTCTCTTAGCGGTGTTGGCAAGCCTATGCTGGGGGTGGGGTGGTGGTGGTGGATATGGAATCGAGGCAAATGCTAGGACAAAGGTGACCCAGGAAAGGCCTGAAGCAGCACAGTTTATGGTCACAGCCACAATGGGCTTGCAGAACATGCAGACATGACCCCGGAAGAGAAGCGCCAGGATTCAGGCTGTGTTTGCTGCACCCAAGTAAAGCAGGACAAGATAAGAGTGGAAGGAAGGCCGGGCGGTGGTGGCCCATGCCTTTAATCCCAGCACTCGGGAGGCAGAGGCAGGAGGATCTCTGTGAGTTCGAGACCAGCCTGGTCTACAAGAGTGAGTTCCAGGACAGGCACCAAAGCTACAGAGAAACCTTGTCTCGAAAAACCAAAAAAGAGCGGAAGGAAGGTTCTGATGGCATGGATTCTAAAGCAAGGGTTGAGTTGAAAAGAAAAGGCTGCTTGTGTCTGTGGGATTTGGGGGAATCCCTTCACGTCTGCCAGATGATGCTGGGGGAACTGGAGCCCTTTCTGGGGGTTCTTAGTCTTGTTAATAAGAGAAGTTAAGAACGGTCTGAAGCTGCAACTCATGTTCATTCGGGTTTAGAAGACAAGTTCCTCGCCGCAGGCAAAGTGAATTCCAGCAGCTGCCTGGAAGAAGAGAATGAGCAGCGCGGAGATGTGGAAGGCGAACACATGGCCAGTGTGCAGGCCGCACGATGCCAGGGATGCGGTGTAGGAAGAGTAAGGAGGGTCAAAGGAAAGAAAAATCTACTTAGGCTCTGGCCAGCATCTGAAAGCAAGACACAGAAAAAAAAAAAAAAGGAATCGTTACCCCCTCCAGAAAGGTGATCAGGGGTTTGTAGGGGAGTGGGGGAGCGGGGGATTCTGGGAAGGAAACCTGTCTTATCTCATTAAGGAAACAATTGTCCAACCTATCCCTTTAGTGTGGCAGAAAGTGAGCCCACCTTCCTAGGGTGGTCCTTAGGCCAGGTGTTTGAACCGGCCCAACTGGAATATCAGGTCCAGCCGGAGACTCTGTTCTCTTGACCAGAAGGAGCTTTTCCTTAATGGACCTTTACTGCTTCTCTGACACTTGGAACAAGAACTGCAGACGTGTGAATGGATTTCTAATTGGAGGAGGGAAGGAAAAAGAAGGAAGCTGTTGTAATTAGGGGAGAAGTGTGGTGCATGTTGTGTTCCCCAGCCGCCAGCCACTGGCCCGCTCAACGGCTGGCCGCCTGCACCCAAAATAACCACGTGAGGACGGTATTCATTTAAACTCTGCCTGGCTTATTATCACTAGCCTTTTCCCAGCTAGCCCTCACCTCATAAGCTAACCCATTATAAAAGTCTGTAAGTCACCACGTGGTGACGTACCGGAAAGGTCTAACCTGCATCCATCTGCGATGGTGGCTCGTGGCGTCTGGCTCACTTTCCTTCCTCTCCTCCCAGAACTTCCGTTCTGTCTACTCCGCCCACCTAAGGGCTGACCTAACTATAAGACAGGCAGCTCTTTATTCAACCAATAAGAGTAATACAAAATACAGGAGAACACTCCCATATCAGGAAGCAAATGAGGGTCTATTGCAGGGCCCATGCATCTGCTCAGAACAGATCCTGGGGAGGGAGCGGAGAGTCCATGTCAGGAGAAGTGACATTAAATGAATAGAAGTTAGAAATAGAACACACTTCAAGTGACTACAACATGAACGTGTGGGTCAGAGGGACCCCCAGACTGTGAAATGCTAAGTTCCCTAGCTAGGGTGCCCCTAATTGGTCGGCAATCATCTCTGAGGTCTCAAAGACATCACTTGCAGTTAACTTTTCCTGGGACATGGGAACAAATATCTCCTCGTCTCAGGCAGAGCACCAAGGACAGACCAAAGTAAGCGTTCCTCCAAAGGATAACTTGGTAAAGTTTATTTGGCTTACTTAGAAGAGCCTGGGTAAAGGGTTACGAAGAGTGCATGTGCGATCCCGTAACGATTCTCCATGGAAAAGTCCAACCCCTGCAGTCACAGGTGCCTAAAAGAAGCCCAGGTGGAGGAGGAGTGGCTGGAATCTCAGGTGTGGGTCTAATGACCTTCCTCATTCCCTCCTTCTCTGAGGGGACATTAACCGACCTGGTATCATGAGGGCCTCCTGAAGATAATCACAGGTTCTCTGATTTCAAAAATGCGGTCGCCCAGCCAGGTCCAGAGGGCAGCATTCCACACCACATATTGCTCAATACAGTGACGACCCATGGCTGGTTGTATTTGAAAAGAAGGTACATCCCGTAGGTAATGCTTCACCCAAAAGAATGACCAGGGGAAGCTAACAGCTGTCCCGTTTCGTGTACACTTGGTACTTTCCGTTCCAATCGTTACCAACTATTAGCACCCGTCCCACGAAGACAGAGCATCAGCAAGCCATCCACAACAGTCTGCAGAAGGAAAGGTACTCACTCAGACGTAGTTGGGACATGAAAGGGAGGGGCACGGTTCAAATCACAACCTTTCCCCTTCTTCAGACCTCTTTATCCTACACAGCACGCTAGTGGGAGCCTGTGGCAGGGAGGTGGAGAAGTCGGAGTTGTGCGCGGCAGGGCTCTCAGGCTCCCTGATATGGGAGCCTCTGTTCAGTCCTGTAGACGGCTTCTCAAGGGCACACACAGACCCAGATCGTCTGGCTTTTCCAGAGAAGCTGGACATTTACATGTCAAGTCTGACAGTTTAATGTTGACGCATTTAAAAAAGAATATAAACAAACTTCATGTGATTTGAGAAACATGCGCAGGCGTGAGTGGGTGTCTGATGCTCTGCCCCTGTGTATGTGGCTCCCTCTGGGGTGGTTTCCAGAGAGAGCACAGAACTGATGTCCCTGATGTCTGCGCCCCTGCACCAGGGTCCTCCTTGCTCCCACGCGCAGCCTCTCAGTCCCTCAGGTCTTTCCGTCAGTTTCTCTCTATTGACTCAGTCTTCTCAGAGGGGATATTTGAAAGTTGCGCAGGGGAACTTGGTTTCTTTCTTGTGGTCCTTGTCTGTCTGTCTGTCTGTTTTGCATTCAGCACTGGGCTGAGCTATAGCCTGAACTGATGGCAGTGGGGACACGGGTGGAAGGTTTCGCACCCGGGACCTGCACAAGAAGATAAGGAAGTAAAAGGGCCGAGCCCGCTGTCGTGAAAAATCTACCAAGACAACACCATGCACATGTTAGGCCTTGACTGCATTTCAGTCCCCAGACGGGCACGAGAACTTCCTGTGTTCTTCTGACACTGCACACAGCTTTACTGTGCTGGGAGGAGAGGGGGAAGGAGCAAAAAAACAAAAACAAACCAACAAAAACCCCAAAGAAAAGACAACTGTGTTTGCTCTTAAAGAAACAAGTAAGTCATAGAAACAGGATGACAGAGAAAAGAGAGGAACTTTATCTTTTATTTTTTCCAAATAGATTATTTTAACTTTTGACAGACAGGATTCCATTTATTGATAGTAAGTAATTTTGAAAACATGCATACTACAAGTGGGCCCTTCTCTATATTCAGCCATGAAAGTGCTTCCAATGTGGTGCTTTAGCGATTCAGACACACTATTAAATTAAAAAAACAAAACAAAACAAAAAAAAACCCTATATTTGTCAGGGGCAGGGGAGGGGGCGCTCACAGTGAGCAGAGGACAAACTCACAGAGGACCAACCCCTTCCACAACATTGACCCAGAGGGTCGAATTAAGGTCACTAGACTTGACAGCAGGTGCCTTTACCCACTGAGCCACCTCCCTGATCCTAGACACCGTTTCTTAGCTCCTGTTGTGCACAAGGGGCCAGGCACTGTCGGGAGAGGACCGGCCAACAGTGGCTGGAATGCCTTCGGAGCCGCTCACAGTGATAGATTTTCCAAGGGGGACAAGAAGCTCCCCACGAGCCCGTGTCAAATCCTAAACAGCTCCAAGCAATGCGAAAACCCCACACCAGACACGGTGCCCAGAAACGTCGGCTCGCGTTCATGTGAGCATAATTCGAAACACATTTACTTCGCTTCAGCCACGTGGTTTGTGTTTCTCTAAAGAAAAGTGCAAAGTTGCACTTTCTCGGGAGCTCCTTTAAGATCTTACACAGTAAGTGGTGCTAATATTTAATCTTGAGCCAATCTTGAGACAGGCGAGAGGTTTCAGTTACTACACACAGTGATTTTCTGTTTCGGCCCGACTCCTTCCCCACCTCCATATTGTGTTTTCTCATTATATCTTCAGGAATTCATCTTGTGGAAATTTATCCATGTCAGTTTGTGGGAAAGACTGTCACAGCTCTCTCCCCACTTTCTCTCTACCTAGTCCTAAAGCTGGGGATTCATACCTGTCTTTCTATCCTGAAGGCTGAAGAGAATTATCAGTAATCACACACAGACAATAGAATAAAATAAAATATAAAATGGAGCAGTCCGGTGGTTCTGTCACCCAGTAAGAAGAATGGATTCCAGGTGCTGCCAAAATAAAACAGGTTTGTCTCGTGTCATCATTCACTTTGTTTGCCGCCGCTCCAGCAGGGTCAAGAGCAGCCACTTCGGACCAGAGAACAGTGCAGACCAGACCTCGAGAATGTCAGTTAATAATGAAGGGACTTATCCTAAAAGGTTTTTTTTTTTTTTGCTCAAGTCCTGGTTATTTGGCACGTTACCGAAAGATTGTCTTCCATCGTCCCGTGCTCATTTCCTACCGATAACCGCGGTGTGATCGCTACTCCCGTCCTCTGCGGCCCCACACCCTCTGTTGTGCTGCACTGTGCACTTGGGCCCTGGGACATCTGTGGCACTTAGATCCTGTTTTCCAGGCAGGAATAAAATTTGTGTGGTTTTTAATTTATTTTTAAGTAGATCCCGACCTACTATACAAAATTGAGAACAGGTGACCAGTGTTTCCCAAAGAATGATAACAATTCCGGGCATTTTAAAGAAGAAATGGCTTCAGGAAAATCCCAGGCCAGGAACGAGTAAGTGGCTGTGTTTAAAATCACCTGGGGAAGGGTGGCTGGGTGGTGCTCAGAGATGGAACGCATCTAAGCACGGACAAGCCTCTGGCTTTCGTCCCCAGGACTGAAATACAATAAAACGAAATTATAAAATTAATAAAATGATATTGAGCTTTAAAACCATATGGTTTCCCTCCCACACAACCGTTAAACCTTGATATCTATGTTTTAAACATTTTATTCACCGCCTCCCAACCAGTTCTAAAGCTATGTGAGGTGGGCACCACTGCCCAGCAGGAAAAGGCTTTTGCTGTCAAGCCTGACAACTTGAGGACTTTCCTGGGCCTCACATGGCGGAGTCTCTGACCTCCACATGCACATAGACATAAAGAGCAGTAAAAACAAACTAATCCGAAGCTATTGTAGCCAATAATAATGTCTCAGGGTTCCGTGTGTAGGGAGAGAAGAGAAAAGTACAAAGAACTTAACTGGCCTGGCTGGCTTTTCTTGATTACTTACATTTTTTAAAAAAAAGGGCCTAATCGGTGTCGAATGCATATAGCCCACTGAAATGTGGCGATGCCTCCATCTTCCTTAAATCTCTTCTCAAGTAACTTTTCAGAAGTCTGTGATTAGTTGGTAATAAATTTAAATAGAAAATTATTTTGGTGACAGTGTCTAGTAATTTTTTCTAAAGTTATACACACACACACGTGCACACGCACACACACACACGTGCACACACGTGCACATGCACACACACACGTGCACACACACACACACACACAAGCACGCACGCGCGACACACACATATTTGAACCAGAGATTGAAACCAGGAGCTCGGAGGAGGCTGTGGACTAAAATGGCCACTATTCACCAGCACACAAAGTGAGCTTAAATGGCTGTGTGGCTGGGTGGCAGGGAAGGGTTCTGATGGAACCAGCAGCAAGGGAGGGCAGATGTTCGAAAGCCTCTTCCATCCCAAGACTCTGATGACTCAGGGAGAAAGAACTTGAACCTGAGGGATGACGCAATCGCACTGCGTGTCTTCAGGGAAAAGACTCCGGTGTAGAGTCTAGCGTGTATAATCCCTAGTTGGTTTACGGGCAGGCCTCTGCTCCCTCCCATTAATGGCTGCTGAATCCAAACAGCTGTGTGAGCTGCAGCTGTCCTCTGCATCCAGATTTCAGCCCGTTGTCTTTTTTGTTGTTGTTGTTGTTGGTTTTTGGTTTTTGTTTTGTTTGGTTTGGTTTGGTTTGGTTTTTCGAGACATGGTTTCTCTGTAGCTTTGGAACCTGTCCTGGAACTAGCTCTTGTAGACCAGGCTGGTCTCGAACTCACAGAGATCCGCCTGCCTCTGCTCGGATGAAAGGCGTGCGCCACCACCGCCCAGCCAGCCCGTTGTTTTTAACAGTGGCTTTCTCCCGCCACTGTTAAATCATTAAAGATGATTTAATTTTTTTTAATTCAAGATAACATTCACCATGCATTCATTCATTATTTTAATCCACGCTATCCACCTTACCCAGTGTATGTTGGACAAGGGTTCTACCACTAAGCTATGCACCCAGCCCAACATCTGTACTTTAATCAGTTAAACCACATTTGCCAATTATAAACCTATGTTGTGTATATGTATCTTTTTTTTTTTTTTAATGTGGAGATTAAACTAAGACCTGGAGCAAACTAGGTAAAAACAGCCCCCGAGATTCACCTCCTATTCTGATTTAAAATAACTCTTAAAACCCTATTATTTGGTAAATTATCTCAATTAAAGATGTTGTCGGTTGTTATTGTAAACATGTTTCTTTGGCAGTATCTTTATAAGCCAGCCAGCACCAGCGGCCTGCATTTCCTATCCTGGGCTCCCATCCATGTGGCTCTGGACCAACAGAGATTCCTGAAGAAAGGGAAGCCTTGGAGAACATGCTGGCTGCATTGTGCAAGACAAAACGACAAAGCTGCACCCAGAGAAACGTCTGAGAACACTTCCACTAAACTGAGCATTTTGAACAGCCCTAGTGGGAACGCGAGCTTGGAACCTGGAGGCGATGACAACCTTTTGCTGCAAGATCCCAGCATTCCGGGGCAGGTGCAGGACAGTGATGAAGGAACGCTGTTCAGGACCGCATTTCTGAGTCCTCTCTGTAGCTTTCGCTGTAAGATCCCAGCATTCCGGGGCAGGTGCAGGACAGTGATGAAGGAACCCTGTTCAGGACCGCGTTTCTGAGTCCTCTCTGTAGAGACAAAACGCCAATCTCTTTTGGCTGGTCTCAGACGAGGCGTTTTGGAGAAGGCATAAGAATATCTTCTATTGCCAGTGAGCACAGGCCGCCCAGAGAAAGGTCGAGTCACACCGTTATAAGAGGTAGGCATCACCAGAAGGAGCCAGGATCTCTTCAAGGGAGTGAACATCCTCTCCGAGACAGCGTTGCTTTCCCTGAATGCCTGTGGCTTGAGCTGTGGTTCTTTTTCTGTGTGTTTTTCTCCTAGGACCTACTTGTTCTGTGACATCGCGGGTTTCAGAACTTCCAATCTCCGCTCCCTGGGCTGTGGAGCCCTGGACCAGAACCCAGGAAAGCGGAATGGCCCCCTAGCCACAGGGAACCCACTATGGCCTGCTTGTTTCTCTTCAGAGCACTTTCAAAAGCATGATGGGAATTCTCTTTCACTGGGGATTCATTTATCCAAGAGCATCTTGCGGTTTTTTCAGATTACCGAGAATCTATTGTAATGTGATGCTGACCCCGTGGATCAGGGGTAGATAAGGAGGTCAGGACCGTTTGCTCCTGCAGACTGTTTCCTGGTGTGGATGATAAGCAGTGGTAGGTGAAAATGCAAACCACCAGCCCCGGCAGGAACCGGAAGAGGGCTTCTAGTTCAAAGTCTGGTGTAAATTCAGCCCTTACGAAAATCAGAGAAAATGTGAAGAGTCAAGAAAATTTAAAACCCTTGAAACTGAGTGTTGTTTCGTTACCTGGAGATATAACTGATCAGTAGAGCATTTGCCTAGCCTTGTGAGGTCCTGGGTTCCATCCCTAGCCCTGCTTTTAAAAAATGGATTTTTGAAATGGTGGATGTAGATATAAGCAAATCTGTGTGTGCCGATGTAGCTTTTTCTTTCTTATTAGGATCAAGTAACGTCTTTTTCTTTCTTCTCTAAAAAAAAAAATTAAGTTTTGTTAATTTTTTGCAAATTTCCTTAGAAGTATTTGGATCATATTCACCTCCCCTCCCGCAACTCCTCTGAGATCTTCCCCTGTTTTCTTACCCACCCAACTTCACGGTCACTCACCACTTATTTTCCCCTTTGAAAACCAGCTGTGTCCAGTTCGTGCTGCCCAAGTACTTTTGGGTATGAGGCCATCCACTAGAGCATGGTCACCCTACCAGGGGCCAGACGCTTACAGAACACTGATGTTCCTCCCCTCAGCAGCTGTCAATCGCCAATGCTCCTCAAGGAGCAGTGGGACATTGAGCCCACCTCTCCTTTGGACTGGCTTGACCTTGCACAGGTCCTGTGCGGGCTGTCACACCACTGTGAGTTCATATGAGCAGCTGGAAAGCACTGGGTCTGGAAAGCACTGTTTGACTCTGCAGCCTTATACACAGAATTTGGACACACAGCTCCATGCGTTTCTAGTCCCAGATGCACAGGGAATTTGATCTTTTTAAATAGTTGCTAATAAAGTGGAAATTTTAAAGACTTAAACATATATTTAAGGCAACCTCGACATTGGCAAGATAGTTTTCTAACGAGTCAAAATCTCAACTAAATCAGCAGAAAACAAGCAATTGTCTTCCTAAATTATAAAATCTTATTGAGAGACAGAAGAAGGTGGAGTTCTGTGAGTTCAAGGCTAGCCTGGTCTACATAGGGAGTTCTTGGACAAACAGAGCTATATAATGAGATCCTGACTTCCCCCTTGAATCCCACCTCAAAAAAAAAAAACCAAAAAACAAAAAACCCTGTGTTGTCCCAGACTCAAATCATTCCACCAAGAAAGAAGTTCAACCTTTTGACTAACCAGTTAATATTTTTAACTGGCTGAGGTAGGTTTTTTTTTTCTTTCAGTCTGAAATTCTACAATATAAAAGTAAATTGTTACATTTTAGCTAGATTTTTCAGAGAGAGAGAGAGAGAGAGAGAGAGA
>JAQHUG010000308.1:2250713-2268037 GCA_028555095.1 Dicrostonyx torquatus
CGACCAGCGGCGGCTGGGGAACATACAACCCGCACACACCTCTCCCCTAATTACAACACGTCACTGAGCTCTTGTGGAATAAGCTGTGGTAAACACGGATGTGCAAACAGCCCTGTGACGTGCATGCGGACTTAGAATCCTTCAGGTGTATTCATTCCTAGGAGTGGTACATCTGGGCGTTGTTTTCTATATGGTCGTTCTCTTTTCACGTTTTGAAGGCCAACCAAACTGGCTTTCTTAGTGGAAAAGATGTCTGCCTTTGTTTGTTTTAGACACTCACATTTTATCATAACTAGAAAAGAAAACCCTGACGATGCTATCGATCACCTCATACTGTCATCCATAACGCACCCTTCAAAGCCAAGACAGGAGTAAAAACGGGTATTAGGTTGAGTGAAAAACTAGGAACCCTCAGGAGGTCAGCGTGTGCAACAGATCACGGAGGGAGTGTAATCTCACTTTAAAAGGGAGCCCACTGTGAGCAATTAGTGGCAGAACCCCGGGAAGGGGAGGGGGCAGGTTTCTGGGAAGAGTGACAAGCTGTGTGTGACGTCTCATGTTGGCAGGGCGTGCACGTGTGTCCTCAGCTTGAGCCGCTAGCATTTCGTCTGCAGAAATGCTCTAATTCCTTTTGTGTCTCGTGCATGAACTTCTGTGCCAGCCTGTCTGATTGCTCAGGCAGCCGCATGTGTGCCGAGCACCTCCATCTCGCTAACGACATTACAACGTGTTTGCTAAATCCTAATGAGCCGCAGCTATAATTATCCACCAGCTCCGTGTAGCACAGTCTTTCGCACGTTTCTGGGCTTTAGACTAGCGCTGTTTTATAGAAACGAAGTGGGAACCACGCGCAGGCAATAAAAAAAATAACGAACCACATTTTAAAGTTACTTATGTATTTGTGTATACCACACTCATGTCTTGTGCCCGTGAAGTCCAGAAGAAGCACTTGGATCCCCTGGGATTGGAGTTAAAGATGGCTGTGAGCCGCCATGTGAATGCTGGGAATGGAACCCCAGTGTTCTGCCTATCAAAGCCAGTGCTTTAACCACCAAAGCATCTTTCTAGCTCTATGACCAACATTTAAAAAACAAACAAACAAAAAAACAAAACAAACAAAAAATAATTAAGAATGACTACGGTGACACATTTAATCCAGTGTTTCCAAAATGTTATCATTTCATTAACTGTGACTCTAGTCACAAACACTTCATTGTTTCTTTGGGGCTCTTTAAAAATGGGACACCCTTTTGCTTACATCTGTCACACAAAGCAAGTCACACGTGGCTAGCGGCTCCTTCGTTGGCAAGTGCAGCTTACCATTTGTTAAATAAGACTTGGGTTAATGCTAGCTTGGAGCATCCAAAGATCCAAACAACCCAGCTGATGGGGTTTTAAGTAAGTTCCTAGAAGCATTAATTAAACATCCTTGACCTAGTAGCTTCAGTTAGCTTTGACAGAGTGCTTAGAAGCTTTTTCAGTTTTTTCCTTTCTCTGCACTGGGTATAAATTTAGGTCCTTGTGCGTGTTAGACAAGAATTCTTCCACTGAAGCGTCTCTCCAGCCCCCTTTTCCCACTCGATCTTGAGACACTCACTAAGTTTTCCAGGCTGGTTTTGAATGTACTCTGAACCTTCGTCAGACTTGGAACTGGGTCTTCCTACCTTCCTCTCCTGAGTATCTGGGATTTTAGACGTAACCCACTGGGTCCATCTTAGAAGTTTGTTGTGCATGGATAAAAGTAAATTGGAGTTGGTGTTGACAGAGGTTTCTGTCCCACTGGGTCCCACAGCTGGGGGTTCAATCCCAAAGAAACACACAGAGGTCTACATTAATTATAAACTGGTTGGCCTATTAGCTCAGGCTTCTTTTTAATTAATTCTTACATGTAAATTAGCCCATTATTCATGTTTGTGTTAACCACGTGGCTTGGCACCTTTAATCAGTGAGGCAATCACATCTTGCTTCCCTTGCATCGGGCTTCCTCTGTGACGACTGCATACTGTGTCTTTCCTCTTCCCAGAATTCTCCTAGTCTCATTGCCCCGCCTCTATTTCCTGCCTGATGGCCCCGCCCATACTTCTTGCCTGGCCACTGGCCAATCAGCATTTTATTAAAACAAGACCATTGTCCCACATCAGGTTGGGCTATATATAGCTCAGGGGTGGAACACTTGCGTAGCATGTGGAAAGCCCTGGCTTCAACCCCCAGCACTGCAAAAACAAAACAAAACAAAAATTATTAAAGTTGTGCTATGGCTGCAAAACATCAGCTGGAAGTTAGAGGCTAGAATTTCAATGGTCTCAAGTTTGGTAATGTTTGCTGGGCTAGGAATCTTGGGATTCAGAATGTAGTTCTTGGCTATTTTAGTATTTAATGAATTAAAAGCAAACAAATTTAGAGTAGATTCGGATAATCTCTGAATCCCCTTTTGAGACCCAACATCTTCTATTCTATCCTAAGATATAATATTTCTACACTATCAGCAGTCTTAAAATATTGTTAGTTTTTGACTAGCAGGTTCTGGGGAATGGTGGATTATATATATACTATAGATATATATTATATATATAGATTATATATAATATAGATAGCTCTGACCACTTAGGTTGGGAGATTAGCAGTTTTTTTTGAGAAAATAAATATCACCTCTATTGGTAGTACTCAGCAGTAATTTAAAATCTCATTAGCATGTTATTAATTGAATACAATAAAAGTTTCAGTATGAATTATCACACATGCAGAAAACACCTTCCATATTATTCTCTCTTGTCCTTGAGGCTAGCATTTCTAACAGCTGCATTCTATTCAGAATGGTTGGAAGACACAAAATAGGACACCAGTAGCTTAGGCATCCATATGCCAGGGATAGGAGCAGACAAAGTACATATATTAACAATGGTATCTTGCTTAATGTTGACGACAAACATGGAGAGCTGCTAGCACAGTTTCGTGGTTGGGATGCGGAGCCCCAGCAAGTGCATTTGAGCCTATTGTGAAGCAGCGTTCAGATGAGGTGTGGCCCACTTTTCTCCACATCACGCCACCCTCAATGAACCAAAACACATGAAAGGGGAAATGGCTTTGCTGCAAACCATGAGGAACACTGGGTGAAAGGGCAGAGTGTGCATTACACAGTGAGGGTGATATAAACGCAGGCGGAAATAAAATGCCTCGCCATTTCCTTCCCTAGCAGAGACGAGAGGGAAATTGAAGAACCATCCAAAGCAATGGCTCCCTGCAGTGACCATAAATATGTGGCTCTGCAGAAGGGGAAATCTTGAAGGAGGAGTGGAAGGAGGAAATGTGTAGATGTGACAGATGAGGATGATGGAGGACAGGGGACAGGGACATTAGAGTAATGCAGGTGGCCATTAGGGGGACAATACACCCACAGTCACAAACACACCATGCAGGGAGCCAGCCAGCAAACAGCATGTGTGGTGTCGGTGTGTGCACGTGCCCACGTGACTATATATTACTGAAGCAAGTATACAGTGTTCTGTGGAGAAAGAGTCTTTTACAAATGATGCTAAATCTACATGCAAATTAAAAAATGACCTGAAATCTGTGTCTCTCATTACATGTAAAAAATTACTCGAAATATGTCATATGCAAAAGAACTGACTTGTGTATTGACCTAAACATGAAACCTACAACTAAGGACAGGGGTGGGAACTCCAGCACTCTGGATGTCAAGGCTAGAGAATCACAAGTTGGAAGTCAGCCCAGGGCTACATAACTGCCTCAAAACCTGAAAAACAACAACAAACATTAAAACTCTAAAAGTACGAAATGTCTAGGAGAAAATCTTTGTCAGCTTGGGTTAGGAAAAGGTTTTTAAGATATAGCATCTAATCTGGTTCATTAAACAAACATTCATGTATTGGACAAAAATGAAAACTTCTTTTCTTCATGAGAAAGAATTAAAAAGGAAGAAAATTAAAGTACGGACTAGAAGAAGGTACCTGGTGATGAAAGTACCGGAAAGATCTCTTAGGAGCTCTCAGAACTCTTGGTGGGAATGCTGTGACACAGTGGAATCCACCTTGGGGCCACCCCACCTCAGCGTTCTTACTGCCCTGGAAACTCAGCCAGGCTCCCCATGCTGCAAGCACAGGAGGTAAAGGTGCCACAGAGAGACCAAAGAAAGAGCAAGCTCTGTGTAATCGCTCACTGCTTTCCGCCCTTAGCCGCTTCCCGGTAATGCAGACAGCAGTCCGCCTATCTCTTCCAGGATACCTTTGGCCATTTACTTTGTTTGTTCCATAATTCAAAAGACTGAGAAACGCCGCTTACTGTCTAAATTGCCCTCTCTGATTGAAGTCCCTCACTGCCATTTGGGACAATGGCATTTCTTTCCACGGGCATTGTTTATCCTGCGACTCAAGGAGAGAATTGCCATATTTTCCCCCCAGGCTAATTAGTGCCATTTTAATACATTTCACTTTTAACTTGCCAGTGATCTTCTTTAGGTCAGAGCCTACATTTACAGTGGTAGATTTCTTTTTTCTGAAGGAAGTCAAGCTTGTATTAGGTCAGCAATGCTCTTGCGGCTCCCGGAGCACAGAGTGTTGAGCATCGAAGGTCGCCGTTATGCACAGCCTGAGCCGTCTTCTCTTTGACTCAGTGGTAATTGCAGGTCTTACTCTGAGTGGGAAGGAGCATCACACACATGCTGTCTCCATGGTTTCCATTTCTTACCGGGTGGGATCATTTCCAATGGACAGTTTGCCACATACCCCCTTTTGTTTTTCGTTCCCCCCCCCACTGGCAAATTTATTTCAAATTTGCATTTTCTCATTGGTCATATATTCAGCTCTATTAAGAAAATAGAAAGCAATCATCACAGAGTCAAATGATAGATGGCGTGGCAGTTAAGAGCACACACTGCTCTTGCAGAGGACCCCAACTCAGTTCCCAGCTCCCCTATCAGCTGGCTCATAACCTCCTGCAAGTCCAGCTCCCTTTTCAGTCCTCCCAGGGCACCATGTACTCACACCCAGACACACATATACATATAAATAAAAACAAAGTAAGTCTGCTGGGCACTATGGTACATGTCTTTGATCCCAGAACACAGGAGGCAGAGCAGACTGTCTCTGTGAGTTCAAGGTCAAACCGATCTACACAGCAAATTCCTTCCAGGACAGTCGGGGCTATGTAGAGAGACCCAGTCTCAAAATATAACCAACTACGAACAAGCAACCAAAACCAGAGTAAATCTAAAACAAAATAAAGAAACAAAAACCGGCACAGTCAAATGAGATGGGTCCTAACTTGAACGCAAGGTAAAAGATAGAAACCTCCTCCAGTTAGGCGCCTTATTCTCATCAGTAGCTAAGTGAAAAATGCGGTCTTTACCTAGCTGAATGAGTTCTCAGCGTATGGCTGAGGTTTAATCTTCATAACAACAAACAGCAAAAATGATTTAAAAATACAGATTTGTAAAAAATGTACTTGTTTTTTCAGACTGCAAAACTCTTCACTTAGGTGAAATCCCTATTTTCCCAGTGATAGAACTGACCAATTTAAAAATCTTACTAACTGAAACACGCGTAGAGGAGGCGGGAAATAAAAGTAAACGCGATGAATCCTTTAGGTCAGAGGTTAGTGGATGGTGGCTTGGGGGCCAAATCTACTGTTTGGGTCTGTATGGCTGAAGGGACTGCCGTAGAAGAAAGGACGGAGAGCTTGTCAGAGCCAGGGGGAGATGGGGAGCGGTACAGGAATCCCGCGTCCGGGCATGACGGGAATCCCGCATCCGGGCATGACGGGAATCCCGAGTCCAGGCATGACGGGAACATTGCACTCTTGAGCTCACAGCAGCTGTGACACCCGCTCAAGACCTGAATAAGATGGGGCCCATCGGCATCCCGTCAAGGGGACGAGGGAATTCATGAGGCACTAGCCCTCCCTGAAGCTGGTGGCTAGGGAAAGAGAGGCAATTTCTTGAGTGGTGTGGGCTCTGAGAAGGTGGCCCTGCTCCTTGAGCAACCCCTCCCACATAGTCCTGGCAAGCACACTGGTAGAACACACTGGGGGACCACACACACACACACACACACACACACAAATCCAAGCAGTAAAAGTGGAAAGGGACTAACTCAGAACAAGAAGGGGATTTGCAGGAGTGGGAGAACAATGAGGGACAGGAAGAATGAACATGATCCAAATTCATGATGTGTATATAAAATAACACAGTGAAGCCCATTATGATCGTCTTCATTTGGGTCACTATTGCTATGAAGAAACACTGTCACCAAAGCAACTCTATTTGGCTGACACTTCACCACAGAAGGAAGTCAGGATAGGAACTCACAGGATAGGAATCTGGAGGCAGACACTGATGGTGGGGGACAATTCTGTATTCTGTCAATCATGTTTTAAATAAATGCTGATTGGCCAGACAGGAAGTATAGGCGGAAAAACCAGGCAGGAAGTAGAGGTGAGAACAGGAGAATTCTGGAAAGCAGGAAGTTCCCTCGGCATTCCTGCGCTGTCCATCTAAGAAGCAGGATGTGATCCTGCCCCGCTGAGAAAAGGTACTGGCCATGTGGCTAACATAGATAAGAACAATGGGTTCTTAACAATAAGTTACAAGAGCTAGTAAGAAGACTGAGCTAATGGGCCAATCAGTTTATAACCTAATGTAGACTCTCTGTGTGATTTTCTTTGGGGCTTGCCGGATGTAGGGTACTGGGCGGGACAGTAACCCAACAAGCAGGCCCCTCATACTACACACTGATGCAGGGGCCATGGAGGGTGCTGCTTACTGTCTTCCTTCCCATGGCTTGCTTAGGCAGCTTTCTTATAGCACCCAGGACCGCCAGCCCAGGGATGTCCCCACCCACAAGGGGCAGGGCTCTCCCTGATCAATCACTAATTAAGAAAATGCCCTACAGGCTTGCCTGCAGCCTGAGCTAATAGGAACATTTTCTTAATGAGATTCCCTCCTCTCAAATGATCAGCTTGTGTCAAGTTGACAGAATGCTATCCAGCACAATGAGGTAGAAATGATATGTCCTAATATAGACATTTGAAAATTAGTCTGAGGGACCACGTTCCGACCCTTGGCTGCGACTGCTGCTCCTGTAGACCCCAGCCATGGTCAGAGAGTTTCTCTTTACAGTGGCGAGTACTGAAAACAAGAGATGGTTGAGTACTTAGCCCTAAATGAGACAGTACATCACCCTCTCTCTAAGGCCCTACAGAAGAGGTGACAGAAACAAGGTAGGAATGAGTGCTGGGAAATGATGTCTTCCAGACATGACATTGACATCGCAAGCATGACTCACAGAAACTATGACTGCCTCACAAGACCTGCACAAGACTGGGCTCTTCAGCATTCCCTTGAGGATGGGGGAGGGGCTTGTGAGGCCCCTCCCCTCCCTGAGGAGCTTCTGGCAGCTGACCATTGGGGGAGGGGGTACGATTTTTCCAGTGGTGTAGCTGTGTCGGCTGTGTTGTGTGTCACATGTATGCTCGTGTGAGCAGTCTAGAAAAATATCTGTCTCTCTCTCTCTCTCTCTCTCTCTCTCTCACACACACACACACACACACACACACACACACTAGGAAAGGAGATGGATTACTTGAGGAAAAAGGGGTTAAGTGAAACAGCTTGGGGACAACGGACAGTGACGAGGGGAAACACAGTCAAATATACTTTGTCTATGAATAAAATTGCCAAAGAATGCTCCCATTTTTGTAAGCGATTTGAGAAACAAAAGAATGCAGTATTTGGTGATTCATAAAAGATGATCTGTGACACACAGAGACAGTTCTGGTTCAGGGCTGGGGGTGTGGCTCAGCGGCAGAGTCCCTGGCATCAGCATGTAAGTGTTCAGATCTCTCTGTTAAGTTTGCCTGCTCTGGACCTGGGGTTGCATGGGAGTGCTCGCCTGCAAGCCGGAATGGCTGCTTTTAAATCCTCACAGCAGAGGGTGGATCTCTGCTTGAGACACACACTGTGCCCACTAGGAGCAATTGCTCTCTCCCTTACGTTTTGTTTTGCAATGAGCATTCTTAGTCTTTCAGTATAAAGCTCTCTCCTCGGGTATCATAGCACAACCAGCAACCTGATTACAACACAGAAACAAAGAATCAAAGGGGAGCGGTACTGACGTCATCCAGCTCTGCATTTGGAGAAGGTGGTGGGTTAGGGAGGCAGCAAGGCTGTCGTGTGCAGCAGGAGTATTTCCCTCTGTGTCTCTTAGCTGACAGTCCAGAGGTCAGCGCCCTCTCCCCCATGGTCAGATAACCTCCTTGTAGTTGAGAGTCTGCCTTTACCTCACGGGCCTCAGGGTGAATCCTGATTCATACCAGGGCTGTCATCAAGATTCACGCGTTCTTGCCTGGGCTTGATTTTAGAAAGAGATGCATAACTCAACACCAAGAAGACAAAAGAGAGGAGTTTATCTGGAATTTTCTAGAAAGGATTTCTTTGCTGATTAAGAACAGACACGCAGGACTGGGATCTGGCTCACGGAGAGGACTTTCATAATGAGAAACCAGCCTGCCTCCGTTTTAGGCTTAGGAAAGACAAATTAAGTTCATTCCTGCTTGTAATTAAACCTCTGTTTCTCAAGGACTGGGCTACGCTTCCCCTGTAACCTTAACTACAAATAGTTCTGTACTGCCTGTTCCAGGAGTGACCATCATGTCTTCGCTTCAAGAAATTATTAACTATCTTGCAATCCTACTTCTGTTTCAAACGCGGATGGTCACCTTTGACTACTACTTTATGACTATGACTACCTTGTTATGCCCACCTTGCAGCCATGTCTTTGTTTCAAGAGGTCATGAGGACTAACTCGTTTGCTCTGCTCCTGTAGCCCTGCCTCTTTTGCCTTCCAAAGCCTCCATTTGGATACCCTTATAAAAAACCCCTATAAAATACCTCATATCCAATAACGACCTCTCGAACTCCACCTTAGGGGGAGATAGTCCATATACTCGAATAAAAAAGCTTGCTTAAAGTAATTAATTGCTTGTTTTGATTAATTTGGCCATGATGATTTGGGTCGGCGGTCTTTCTCCTCCCATCCTGGGGATTAGCAATAGTATAGAATGTCCTTGGGCTAGTGAGAGGCTCTGCCCGGAATGTAGCCTGGTATCAGGGCTACATTCTTCATCTGTTCTGAAGAGCAGAAAGCATGTCCAATAGGATGCAACATTGTCTTTTAATGGAAAGCCAGAAAAACAGCCACACTTTATCAAATCCTGCTCACATTGCCGCAGATCAGGCACATAGGAAGGTGTTCTCAATGCTACTTGAAAGAGGCAAGAGTGTCAGGCAGGTGGCATCTCTGAGGCTTTGCACTCAGAGTTCAAACCTACAATTCTGTGCCTGCTTATCACATAGGCTCCGTTATTAGCACACGAGGTTAACGAAAGACTTGGCCCTTTTCCTGCGTAGCCTAAGGATCCTTGTAAAACATGCCTGTCTATGTGTACCATGGTCCTAGAGCGCCTGTACTTCTTGTACTACGGTACTACGCCTGTAGCGTGGGACCCGACCATTCGCGAGCAAGGGGCTGGAGCTTGAAACACACAAACACACAGATACAGAGAGACAATGACACGGGTCACCCTTGAAGCAAGAATGCCCCCTTTATTGAGTTCCAAGGCGGCTTATATAGGGATCCTTAACTGATAGCCACGCCCCAGTCAAACCCACCAGAAACCACTCCCCTGCCATCAGGAACTCCTGAGGGTCTGGTGCTCAGAGCAGCTGCAGACACAGGAACACGAGTTGTTTTGCTCAGAGCAGCTGCAAGCATAAAAAGTTCTCTACGGGAAATTCAGGGTCCGGGGGTCCACAGCCCCCAGTAGATCCTCAAGAAGGGTCATCGTTTGAGAGAACGCCAGTGCACAGCACACGTTTCTGCCTGGTGTCTATTCTCTGCTGTGATCAGCTGCCACTGTTAACACGCATCATTGCATGCACTGGGGTTCATTCACACTCCCCCCCCTTCTGCCCCTGGCTTTGACTGGATGCGCATTTGTAATTCCAATTTATGCCCACATTGTCATCTGACTATCACAATACTTATTAAAATTCTCATTTCCACATTCCTCCGCATTCCTTTTCATTTATTTCTGTGGTAGGTTTCATTTTGGTCCTGAAGTAAAAGACTGGCCTCCTGAGGCAATATGACACAATGGCAGGCATTTCCCCGTGAGCTCTTGTCCTTCTCTCTTCTTTTAAAACCAAATGTCATCTTTGCTGACACAGATTTTCTTCAGAACCCTTCCTTTCTGTTTCAGGACTTTCAATAACCAACCAGTCTTTAGGAAGGCGGCTGCTACATGAATAATACTTTCATCTAGTTTTTCTTTTATCTGAAAATACCCTTTATTTTCCGTAATCTGTTCAGAAGCAGTATAGCTGGGTATAGAATAGTTCTTTCCTTTAGAGAATAAAAGTAAGAAATCGATCCACTTCCTTGTGGCTCGTGGTTGCAGATGAGAATCTTGCCATTTGCACTGGAGTTCCTCACAGAAAGAACAGCGTTAGGATATAGCATGCCCATCCTCTGCAGGGAGTCCCACCAACATTCTGGAAGAAGAGTCATGGGCACAATGGGGGATGTTGCCTCCCTAAGTGTAGCTTTGGTATGGAGAAGAACAAGTCACGTCTAGGACTCTGTCGTTAGCCACGGAAAAGGAGAATATTACAGAAAAGCATCCTGATTTGTCTCCTTCATGCGAGAAAGAACAGCCAGAACAGCCTCCTTCATAGACCTCACATGGATCTGCAGCATCAGACTGTGAGCTGGAGCTAAAGCACTCAGAATCCCAGAGAGAGAGAGAGAGAGAGAGAGAGAGAGCGCTCAAGGACACTCAAGGACAGGTTGGTTTCATAGCAGGAAATGTCTAGGACTTGGGCAGTCCGGCAGTGTAGATAAAATACTTATTTGGGAAAAAAAAAAGAAAAGAAAAAGAAACAAACACCCATTTCTAATGGTTAATATTGACTGTGATTTTCTTGAATACCAGCTACTGTTCTAAGACCTTAGAAACATCTCCGCATTTAGTGTTTCTAGGACATATCTAGGTTGTGTGTGAAACACTTCTAGGACATTTCTGGTTGTGTGTGTGCATGTGTATGTGTGTGTGTGGAGAGAGAGACAGACACACACAGAGAGAGAATATGTGTGTGTGTACTTTTTTTTTTTCAGTGCTGAGGTTTGAAGCTGTGTCTCACACAGACTAGATAAAGACTATCTCTGAGCTACGTTTCTACAGGTGTTGATTTTATACGTCACAGCCTAAGCTGGGTCTTGTCAGAACTGGTCGGATCGCATTCTTTGCTTCGGACTCCACAGCCAGTTCTCTGGATGTGTGGTTAATGCTATGGCACCCTGCCTTCTTTGGAAAAGCATTACAGTCCACCCCCAGTGGGGGTAGAAGTGTCTCTAACAACCTTCTCCTTGGATGGCACCTTGTGTTGCCTCGTGCCTTAGTTTCAGGCAGGAGTTCTCAGCAGTGGCTGCTGCCCCTTGGGGCCAGCTGATTCTCTGCTGGAGGAGGACGGCCCGAGCACTGTAGCACATTTTGCAGACTCTTGGTCTCGACCCGCTGGGCCACAGCAGCATCTCTGACTCACTTGTACCAGCTCCAGATGTCTCCAGATGTCACTGGGGCCCCTTGAAGGACTAACGCACTCCACTTAATAATCCTAAATCTGGAGTTATGGAAACTGTGTGTTACATATTTTAAAAATATCAAGATGTAGACTATTTAAAGATCATAATACTTTCAAAATAAACGTGTGTCATCTAGCGAACAGTCTATGGTAGTTACTTGATGAGGCAAGATCGAGGTGGGTGCAAGCAGCCTCTCTGGACGGTATGTGCCACCACTGCCACTCAGGAGTTACTTGGCAAAGTGGCGTTCTGAGAGTGCATGTAAGCTGACAGGTGCTTGTATTATTAATTCAACCATTTAAATGAGATTCATTGCATATAGCTTGTTTTCACACATTTCAGGACCCAATTTCAATACCTAAAGCTATGTGAGCTGGGCGTGGTGGCTCATGCCTGTAATCCCAGTACTTGGGAGGCAGAGGCAGGCCCATCTCTGTGAGTTCGAGGCCAGTCTGGTCTACAAAGTAAGCTCCAGGACAGCTAGGACTGTTACACAGAAAAACCCTGTCTCAAAAAATAAAAAAGAAAGAAAGAAATGAAAGTTTCCTTCTGAGTTCTTGAAAATTGAAAACTCCCAGGCGTGTGGGTGGTGGTCCTTTGCTGATGGCATCTGTCTTCCCTATGATTTATGCTGAGCCCATACTGGACAAGTGTCGTCAGCTGACAGAGCCGTCTCCACTTTATGGTCTCCCTTCTGTGTGTCAGGAGCCCCAGACGACTTACTTCTATAGTCTGTGGGCTAGGCAGGTTCTCCCATCCTCCTGAGACTCACAGTTGAAGCCTCTGGGATAATGAATGTTCCAGAAAGAGGATGTCCCCCAAATGGATTGAAAGCAAGGGAAATGACCAGCATGGTGGGTTCATTCGTGCACCTACCTGTCTTCACATTTCACAGAAAATGACCAGTGGTGGATGGGCAGCGGACAGCAGTGGCCAGCAGCGCTCAGCCTGTACACACAGTGACACGGACAGGAGGCGGCAGCGGTTGGTCCCTTTGCTGACCTCAGGTTCCTGGTTATCAGACAGAAGCGTTATTCTCAGTTGATGACATCTGCCCCAGGCCACCAAGAAAAAGGCTACCTATTCCCATGCATTTCAGTATCTGAGCTGAGCCTCCTGCTGCCCACACTTCGGAGCGTGGCAGCCTTGGGTTTTTCCCATCCTGCATAACCGTTCCCCCATGACTGGCTTCTGTCCTGCAGCTATGGTCAGCTGAACACAGTTTCCCTGAGTTGTGACTGTTCCCTGCTACCAGGACTTCATGGTAGTCCGGGTTCCTTCTAAATGATGGCACCTGGTAACAACCATTTGAGCCTGGGGAACATCTCTGCTGATGACCCATTCAACAGAGGATGGCACTGTTTCTGCAAGACTTATGTCTTAGGGTTTCTATTGCTGTGAAGAGACACCATGGTCATGGCAATTTTTACAAAGGAACACATTTGGGGGAGGGGGCTGGCTTATAGTTCAGAGGTTAGCCTATTATCTTCATGGTGGCACGCAGGCAGACATGGTGCTGGAGAAGGAGCTGAGAGTTCTACATCATGACCAGCAGGCACCAGAAGGAGACTGTGTGCTACTCTGGGCATAGCTTGAGCATACCAGACCTCAAAGCCCGCCTCCACAGTGACACACTTCCTCCAACAAGGCCACACCTCCTCATAGTGCCACTTCCTATGGGCCAAGCATTCAAACACTGAGTTGTTGGGAGCCATACCTCTTCAAACCACCACAATTTGTAACCGGGTGTGAGGCTGAGGGAAGCCAGGAGCTTGTCCTCTGTATAGAACAGCCAGCCTCGTTTCACCAGGGCCACCCGGCTTATCTCTTACGTAAGCCTCTGCCTCCTCTTCCCCAGCAGCTGGTCTTTCTTCTCGGCAGTGCATCACGGCTTCTGCTGCTTTGCAGTTTCCAGCTGTCCTGTTCCTTCCTTTCGGGAATGTCCCAAACTCTCTCTCCTCCTCTGAAACACTGTCTATTTTTACCTAACTTGACGCCCTTCCTTCACCAAGTTATAGGAGCCAACTTCTGAAATTTACCCAGAAGTCAAGAACAGTTTTGCTATAAGTGGTTGTGAAAAAATAAAAAACAATATTTCAAAGCAAATGAAATTTATATACAATTAAAGTCTTGTTGCCCTCAAAAATTTTTTAGATCCCATGGCTTTTTAATCAAGCCTAGGATATAAATGACACCAAATTAATTTACTTAAATTTCTGCATGCCAACATGCTTTCTACAACAGTTCAATCTGATAAAGTTTGACAATAATCATGATGATTATTTCCTTAGGAAGTTGGTGAAATCAGAAGGAAAAAAAATAATATTTCACTCAAACCATTTAATGAGTCTGCTTTTATATCAAAAAGTTTTTTTCTGGGTCCTGGAGTGATGGCTCAGCAGTTAGGAGCACTTGCTTCTTACAGAGAAGCTGGGTTCAGTTTCCTGGACCCCCATGATGACTCACAGCCAGGAATGTAGTCCAGTCCCAAGGCATCTTTCTTCTGGCTTCCCAGAGCATCCGGCATGCACGTGATGCACACACACCCGTGCAGTCAAGACTCTTACACACAGAAAATAAAACTAATTAAAATTTTAGGGAAGAAAAAGAAAAAACTTCAATCTCCAAAAATAAAGGTCCTAAATAAATTTAAGATTCGTGTAACTCAATAAACATAAAGCAATTTACCTTCTCAAACAGTTTGCAAACAAGAAGAATGCAAGGTGTAACTTACATGTGTGTTCACTGAGGAAAACTCAGAAACACAATGACCCTTTATGAAACACTGTAGCAAGCCCTCGGCTTTATTTACTCTTAGCCATTTCATAAATGCTACAAGAGAAATTAGACATTTCCAACAGATACAATTTTTTTAAAAGAAAGCAAGAGTAGGACTGGCTAAGAATGTCTGCTACTGTCCCAGAGGACCTGAGTTTGGTTCCCAGCACCCACCCCTGTAACTCCAGGGATCCATCATTCTCTCTGAACTCCATGAGCACCTGAACATGAATGGCACACACAGATAAATAATAATGCAATACATAAGAGCATCACAGGTTTAATTCAGAATACATTCAAGTATATTAAAGACATCAAGGTAGGAAAAAGAATAAAAAAAAAATAAGAGTATTTCCTTCTGGTCCCTCTTCCGACCCTTTCTGGGTTGACCTCCTGAAATTTAGGTTGGGTGAGTGGATTCTGATTGAACTCTCCAGGTAAGAGGTCCTGGAAGGACGGTCCTGTGACTTTGTCACGGGGAACTGGCCTCTACTGTTCCTTTTTCACATGCTTGCTGCTGGAATGGGCGGCGTGTGAGATGTGAACCTCCCTGCAGGCACACTAAGCACACTGCTAAGGCCATCATGAACCAAGTAGGGGTTTTCTTTTCTTTCTTCCTTTCTTTCTTTCTTTCTTCCTTCCTTCCTTTCTTTCTTTTTAAAGAAAGCAAACTATCTTTTTTCATTATACATACCAATCCAAATTCCCACTCCATCCCCTCCTCCCATTCCCTCCACATATCCGCCCACCCCCCCATCCAATCCTCAGAGAGGTTAAGGCATATGGCTTTGGGGAAGGTCCAAGGTCCGCCCTACTATATACAGGCTGAGCAAGATATCATCCATAGAGACTAGGATCCAAGGGTTTTCTTATTAAAGTAGTGTCATGAGTAGAAATACAGAGCCAGCTTATCCAGGTGTTCATACTTAAGCAATTTTTTTTTTTTGCATTCCTGTCCCAACCATGTTCTCCACAATCTGTTTGCAGTGGATGGATGTGCAAGTTGTACATTGTGTGGCTCTGTTCACCTCCAGATTCTACTGTGAAAGCAGAGAGCACCATAGTGTGTGTGCATGCGTGTATGTGTGTGTGCGCGTGTGTGCGTGTGTGTGTGCGTGTGCGTGTGTGTGCATGTGTGTTGTTACAGGGTCTTTCTCGTGTAGTCCACGCTAACCTCCAATTCCCTATGCAGCCAAAGATGACTTTGAGCCTGTCTTCCTCCTGCCCGCACCTCTGGTACCTGGCATTTTATGTGCATTTCCCCCTCACACTCAGGTTTTGCAGTCCTGAGTGTGGAGCCCAGCATGATAGACAAGCACTCAACCAACTGGGCTCTCCCCTCAGCCCCTCCCATTACGTTTTATTGAAATACATGCATAGCTGTTGTTTTCCTCTTTTCCCATGGCTGCTTTTGACCTACCAGGGCAAAATTGAGTTGGTGAAGCAGATTTTAAGGGACAGCAAAACCAAAACAATTTCCTTTCTGGCCTTTACAAAAAAATATTTGATGACCTTTAATCTCAAAGAGTTCTGAAGGATTTGAAATTTGTTCACAATAAGAAAAATATCAAGCCAGTTGGTGGTGGCGCACACCTTTAATCCCAGCACTCCAGAGGCAGAGCCAGGCGGATCTGTGTGAGTTTGAGGACAGCCTGGTCTACAGCGTAAGTTCCAGGACAGCCAAGGCTATTCAGAAAAACCTTTTCTCAAAACAAACATACAAAAAAAATAAAATAAAATAAAATAAAAATAAAAATAAATAGAAAACCCCAGAACACTAGCAAGTCCATTGGTTCCCAAGATACAAATACAGAACTGCAACAGATAAGGAAAGGCTCAAGTGAAAAGGCCCACAAATCAGAGAGAAGATTGGGGCCCGTGGATCAGATTTTGGACTAAACACTTTGTGTTATGTAAAACTCGTCTTTCTCCTGGGAGTGGCAACACTGCAGGTGTGGCGCCAGGTGCACAAGCAGGGTGACCTTCCCTGGCTCACACAGCCGGCTCTGGACAAAACCAAGATAGGTTCAACACTGTGATCTTGACTAAGTGCCGCTTTATGGTAGAGTGTGGATGACCCTGGGTTCTACCCCAGACAAAACAGAAACCCTCAAAACCACACTCCTTTCTCTTCTTATGGTGCTGGGGATGAGCCCTGGCTCTTGCGCATGCTCGCTAGGCAGGCGCTCTGCCACTCAGCTCCACCTGCAGCCCCTGTATTAGCCATATCCGAGACTTGTGGAGGCTGATTGTCTCCCTAAACCTCTCAGTGAGTGTGGGGTGCATGCAAGTGACCGCTATAAAACAAAAACAACCGAGAAAACCAAAACCATAATTATAAATATTTTTGCTCACCTTTGAGCCCCGCAGAGTGCCGAGCCTACTTCTGTTGACTATCTGGAAGGCAAATGTTGCAGGCGCCGTCCCAAGTACACTTGAGCGCGGCTTCCATCTGGCACAACACACTTTACTAGTCCAGCTTAAGAACCCCAGTCCTCCCGTTGATTGTTAGGGTTCTCATTCCTGTGATCAAACACTTGACAAGAGCTCCCTAAGGGAGGAGGGGGTTCTTTTGGCTACCGTTTAAGAAGAGAGGTCACCCGTCTTGGCTGGAAAGGCTTGGCTACCAAAGCTGGACACTGTTGTAGAATGTTATTTTAAGGTGCGTTTCTCTTGTTTATGATGTGCAACATTTGTTTTAATATAAGCTTGTTGTAATTGGGGGAGAGGTGTGGGTTATATTCCCAGCGCCTAGCTCCCAGCCCCCAGCCGCTGGCCCGCTCAGCCACTGGTTGCTTGCGTATGCCCAAAATAATCACGAGACTGTATTCATTTAAACTCTGCCTGGCCCATCATCACCACCCTCTTCTTGGCTAGCCCTCACCTCATAAA
>JAQHUG010000308.1:2324962-2338338 GCA_028555095.1 Dicrostonyx torquatus
ACAACAACTGGAGGTGGGACACAGGTTTGAAGACCCTGGGACAGCCTGCACAGAGAACTGCCACAGTTAACCGGTTTGGAAATCCCAGAAAAAGCTTCTTTCTCAGAATTTTCAATGTTGGGGGCTGGTTTTGCATTTACTTTTCTCAAAAATAAATCAGCAGCAGCTATCCAGTATCATGGCCGTGGGTGGGGCAACAAGTTGGGGCAAGCAGCGGCTGAGCAAAAATCTCAAAAGAAAAAACGAGAGAATGGGATGCGCATAGAGGATGTGTGAAAAGTGTCAGCACACCTCTAGAAATCCAGGAGGACAGTGTTCAGGTCAGCAGGGCCTGAGTTCACCCTGGCCTCTCACTCGGCTGACCTTAACGCACACGCAGGGTAAAAGGCGGCTGACTTTCATCGCCACCTGCCTGCCGGGACATGACCACAAACCTCACCACATTGGACCAGAAGCCCCCCACTCATTCTGTGCGTTTCAGAAACTCTGGCCATCAGAGGCTGACCACTGAACTAAGCCAGCAGAAACTCCAGGGGACACATACAGAGTCATCGCCGGACAACAGCATTGCCGCGGCCAAAAACAGTAGAGTAAGGTGTTCTGGAAGCTCAGCAGAATCCACGACAAACAGATCCACAGCCATACATACCAGGTCAAAGTTGAATGGCAAAAGCAAAGACAGAATATGGAAAACAGCTTAAGGATTGGGACACAATGAATAGAGACTCAAAAGCTGCCTTCTCAGCAGAAACTATGGAGATCAAGGCCAAGGCAAGATGTGGGACTCTCCCTTCCGTTTCGCTCAGTAGGGAGGTCCCAGAGGCACCCAAGCTGCACAGGCCACAGGCCCAGCGCTCTCGGTTGTCCACCAGAAGTAGATGAGAAGACCCTGCTTCTGAAGAGACTATGTCATTTGGGTTGCAGGACTCAGAGAAGTCATGTTGTAACTGGGTCAGTGCTTCCTCCCTGCTGGTTAGGTTTCAAGTGCTGGAAGGCGCCAGGCAGGACGCTGGGGAGAAGAACAATTAATAATCTACCGAGCTGTGGAGCCTACGAGTTACACCACAGGCCTGCCAGGCAAGCTGTACGACTGGCATTAAAGTGTGACTGTTAGGGAGATAACCGTCTCCTGGTTGGATTGAAGCCCGCTCTATAGGCCACTACTGTAAACCTGACCCAAAATCCATGGGTAGGAGATTTGCTCGCTAAAGAATCTATAGCTGGACTTCACAGCCCTGCACTCGCCGGATTTCCAGGAAACCTTCTCAGCCATCACACACCCAGAAGTCTCACTAGGTCTCGGCTTCCCTTTTGCAGCATCTTCCACACTGGGGTTGACTGGGCTCTAGGGGCCATGGGGAGCTGGGCGTGTTCTTTTCAGGTGTTCCTGTGGTGGGATCTTCCTGGTATGTCCAGCGGCTGGACATCTAGAGATGCAGAGCGGGGAAACAGGCAGAACCTTCTTGGTGAGAGGCACGCAGGCCAGGTTTTTTTTTGTTTTTGTTTTTGTTTTTTTTTGATTTTTCAAGACAGGGTTTCTCTGTGGCTTTGGAGCCTGCACTGGAACTAGCTCTTGTAGACCAGGCTGGTCTTGAACTCACAAAGATCCGCCTGCCTCTGCCTCCCCGAGTGCTGGGATTAAAGGCGTGCACCACCACTGCCCGGCTGCAGGCCAGGTTTTCAGATCTCCTTGGCCCTATGGCTAGAAATTGCCTCAAATAGTGAGAAATGAGGAGCCATCAATAATGGCACTGGGACCTATCTCCTCTGCATGTATTTGGCTTTTTGGGAACCCAGTCTATTTGGATGCACACCTTCCTAGGCTGGGATGGAGTGGGGAGAGCCTTGGACTTCCCACAGGGCAGGGTACCCTGCCCCCTCTTAAGGAAGCAGTGGTAGTGAGGGAGCGGGAGGGGACTGGGAGAAGGGGAGGAAGTGTAAATTTTTGAATGAAAAATAAAATATGAAAAAAATAGTGAGAAATGAACTGATGTGGCCCACTGAAGACTGGCAGCTGTTTCTAGATCTTTTCCCATACGACCCAATGAACTTGTTCCCCTCGCAGGCAACCGAAGCCTTCAGTCTTGGACAAGCAAGGAGGATACAGTCGTGCTTCTCTTGCCTGGAATATGAGTGACTACGAAGATACCCAACAGAGGAACTCCGAAAGGGCTATTCTCGTTAAACAGAGTGAATCACCACAGCCCGCCCGGCCCTCCAGGCTGCCCAAGCTGCCAAGGAGGGAAGGGAAGGTAAGCTGCCATTTTTTCCGAACCATCCCACAAAAGTCACGCTGTGGACTAGAGAGCCACTTGATGCTAATAGTTTCATAGTTCCCTTTCACTTATAAAACCAGATTGTAGTCTAGATTTCCTCTCTAAGCGTCCCCTGATGTGGGGAGCTGGGCATGAGTCTCACCGTGTAAGCAAACAGGAGGGTGTGTGGTCCCATTCCTAGCGATGTTTATCCAACACACGGCTTGACCTAGAGAGGATGGTCAGGCCCCTAATTCCCACAAGCTGAGAAAACAGCCTGTAGGATGGAGGCAGACCTGTACCTCCCCTGAAAAATCCCTGCACATGCTCAGAGCGTGAAGAACCAACCAGTTCACGCGCCTGGCTCTCTCCCCTTAGGATCTTCAGCATCTTAGCAAGTTGAGTCATTTCCTTACATGATTTTAAGAATAAATAATATGGGGACAGCAGGCACTTTCCTGAGAAATCTGGAGCGTGAACGAGGATCAAGGATGTGAAATCATACATCCCACCATTATTTTCAGAGGGCAGTCCCCTGTCTCAGCCTCCTGGACCATCCCACAGCACGGTGCAGTCTTCACTGTTCAGTGTTTAAGACAGGGCTTGACGAAGTTTCTATGACAGAAAGGAAGATAGAACAGCTCACACCCATTCAGACGCCTGCTTTCTACACAGGGTGCTGTCTTGCTTCCTTAAGAGTCTTTGGGAGGTACTAGCACAGGACTCACCGTGTCCAGAGAGCCCTTTGAAGCTTTCTGCCAGGGAGCTGGATTCGTTCTCTGGGAAGGTCCTGGCCCAGGGACACTGTGTGGAAAATGGGAGCAGTTCAAGCGCTACTGTCCCCCTGTGGGCTGACTTGTGGGAGGGCAGTGACTGAACAATGACTGGCATCTGTGTAAAGGAGAGCTGGAGCCCGGCAGTGGTGGCGCACGCCTTTAATCCCAGCACTCGGGAGGCAGAGGCAGGTAGATCTCTGTGAGTTCAAGACCAGCCTGGTCTACAAGAGCTAGTTCCAGGACAGGCTCCAAAGCCACAGAGAAACCCTGTCTCGGAAAGAAAAAAAGAAAAAAAAGAGAGCTGGACTAGACATATTATCGAACCATTTTGAGTCTGGTCACACATTAGTTCCAAATGCCTCCCATCACCACTAAATCTAAACAAAGCATTTACATTTTGCATTAAAAGTTTTTGCTTAAAAGATTTTTTTCTTTTTACTTTTAAATGGTTTAAAATTTAGAAGAAATTTTTGCAAGAACAGCACAAAGCCCTTCTTTTATACTCTTCACCCAGACCCATCAATTAATTTTACTTGCTTTGATGTATTTTCTCCCTCGCTCCGAATGTAAGGATGTTGCATACCCTGCCCCATGCACTATCTGAGGGCAATTGCAGACACAATGGCATTTTGTTTCTAGACACTTCAGGGCATATTTCCTAAGAGCAAAGATGGTCTCTCATATCACCATGGTTACTGTTTTAAGATTTAGGTCTACACTTCACAATCAAATTTTACTGAGCCAAGACAGTACGCCGGGGTCACACATCACAGTTAGTGACGTGCTAAGTGTCTCTCCATTTGCATCTTTGTCTTCATCTTTTGTGGCGCCCGGATCTTCCAAGGCTGTAGGCAAACTCGGGCTGTTTCCTTTCTCCAGGTGGGTTTGTCTGCTGCCCCCGTGCAGGCTGACTCAGACTGTGTGGCATGCACAGGGAACCCTGACAAAAGGCACACCACCAGATGTGGGTTGAACTCATCCCCCGCTGAGCACAATCACACCCCTTCTTTAAAAGGAAATGCTGTATCGTTCAAGATAAACTTCTCATCATCACGCAGGCTTCCTCTTTAAAATTTCAGGATACATTAGAAACTCATTATTCTCACGTGTTTTTGGAGGATCTCAGAGTTGTGGATATCTGAGAAAACTCCCACCTTCTTCATGGTAACCCCTCTTCATGGACTTAACCCCGAGCAATCGTTCTTACATATTCAAAAGCCAATAATGAATACAACATGGGAAAAGCATCCACAGGGTGCCGCCCACTCGGGCAGTGCTGAATGCTAAGCAGTCATTACTGTTCTAGCGAGGTTGAGAGTCTGTCCAGAGAGGTTGTCTCCCAGGCTGGCCTCAAACTCACTACGTAGTTGAGGATGACCTTGAACTCCTGATTCTGTGCCTGCACCTCCAGAGCGATGGAATTACAGCTCGTGCGTCCATGCATTTCCCATTCTTACACTGCAAGAATCCTAACTGTACCGAGAGCCACGGAGAAATGAAAAGTGTCCTTGTGACGGTGTCCTACATACCTTACCTGGAGGGAGGAGGAAATGGGATGTTTACTTGTGCTAGTGAATGTGTTTCTCTACTTATGAACTTGAGGGCTTAATGATGTTATTTGTAAAAAGTGCAATTTAGGGTACTTACCAGCATGAAGTATTCTTGTACACATCGACATAGAAAGCACTAGCAAATGGTTTTTGGAATTTAATCGGGCAAATGCGTTTCTCCAGTTAAATTCCTTTCTTTTCAAAAATTACAAACATCTCTCAAGTTCATTCTTCTCTTCCAGTTGTAATTCTTCCATCTTGATTATTTTTTTCTTGTCAATAGGTAGTGACCTAAATGTTGGAAAATTTACGGGCACAGACCCCTTTGAACACCATTCATTCCTATTTCATTCTTTGCGTGCCAGTATTCTTGTGGTCCTCCAAATTCCAATGTACCAATGTCTAATGCAATGCTTTCAAAACAAATTCTTTTACTTGATGCATTCTTTCTGTCACTCCCTCAATGCCTTTGAGCTCAAGATTAGATTCTCAGACGTTAATGTACAACAAACCCCGTGGAGACTGAATTCAGATGCAGATTATGCATGGGTCAGCAGGTCTGCAGTGGGTTGGCCATTCTGCATTTCTGTCCAGTTCCCGGGCAACACGCGTTGTGGATGATCTGGGGAACCTTGACTACTAGGGTGCCAGAGGATTTGACCATGAATTGAATTTGGAGATAGAACAGAAGGGAACTGGTCAGAAAAGGGGAAGGAGGCTGGGAAGGCAACGCCAACAGCACTGGACTGTCTTCAGAATTTAAGTGCTTTAATATGGCTGCATATTGGGGTGAAAAGCTGGGCTCTGTGGCATGTGGTCTCACCTACTCAGGAGGCTGACTAGGGAGAATCACTCGAGTCCGTGAAACTGGGCTCAGCTTTGGTAACACAGTGAAATCTAATTCTTAGAAGTTAAGAACATGAACCAGTGGGGGGAGGTTTGCTAATCTCAGCTACTTAAAGGAGTCTGAGGCAGTAAACTGCCTGGCTTATACTGAGTTCAAGGCCAGCCTGGGAAACTTAGTAAAACCCTGTTTCCAAAAAAAAAAAGAAAAAAGAGGTTGGGAATATAGATGAGCAGTGCCTAGCATGCTTGATGACCTAGGTTCAATCCCCGGTAACAGAGTGTGTGTACACGTACAAAGAGCACCTGGTGATGAGGCTGGGGATGGAGCAGCTAACTCATTTCAGTCCCATAATGCTAAAGCCCTTGGGGTTTACTGGGCTGCTGTTGTAAAAAGAGGAGAGGGGCAGGATTAGCATTTTAGAAAGGTTTGGAAATAGGCACCGATGAGAATTGATCAGAACTCTTCGATATGAGATGGAGAGTCCAGAGAGCATGGCACTAGCCAGCTGAAAACAGGGAAGGACTGGAACAGCCAGAGGGCAGGAGAAGTGATGATTTGAGACAGAATCAGACCAACACACTCCAGGTACGGGGCAACAGGCTGTTGGCGGAATGAGGGGGTACTGGCTGCACCCTCAGAGCTCAGGGTGAGAGGAGCCGGGTAGCAGAGCAGAATCTCACAGCATGGAGTTAACTGGGCTTTTTATGTTAAAGATATTCAAAAGCCTAATCTAAGCCAGGCCTGATGATTCACGCTTGTAATCCAAGGTCGGAGATAGGAGGGTAGTCCCAAGTTCAATGCTAGCCTGGTCTACATAGCTAATTCTGGGCCAATAAGGGAGCATACAGTGAGGTCATCAGGAAGAGTAGGGAAAGAGACAGAAGAGGCTCCTTCCCAAGTCCATCTGAATGGTAAGTACCACTGGGCTCAACTCTTCCAACACTGGGATCAGTCACGGGACCTACATGCACACTTGGAGAGGAAGACAGAGTAGCGTCCATCATAAGGAACTGGTTTGTGTCAAGATAGGGTCTAGAAAATTCAGTTTATAGGGCTGGCTGGCAGGCTGGGGCCAGCAAAGACTGCGTGCAGTTGGATCTCGAGGCGATTCGGACGCTGACTCCTCTTCCCAGAGGTTGGAGAGAAGGTCTGCTCTTCCCAAGTCTAAGTCCTTCAGCTGACTCATGAGGCCCACCCACTCACAGCGGGTAATCGTCCTTACTCTATCTTCTAATTTAAATATTAATCTCAACTAAAAAAAAGTACTCTTACAGCATGTCCTATATTGGTGTTTGACCAAGAGTCTGAGAAAGGCCTAGCTAACTTGACACATGAACCTCAGCATCACGACACCCATCTCACCCAGTTGTGGGGATTAAGTGATGTAAGAAAATACATCAATCATCCAACAGAGGAGTCCAGGCAGGAGACCACAGCGGAATACAGACTGCGCTGTGTGCACACAAGCCCTTGTAGATGGCATGCTTATATACAGAAGCTGGGACCTTCCTTCTCTTTCCCACCCTGAGAGAGCTGAGAAGGGACACTAAGAAGATACTGCAGCCCAGAGGGCTGGGGCCCCATGCATGGCTACAAGGGGGAACCCCAAAGTTACAAGATACGAGAAGGGGAAGCCCCATACTGTAGTCCGAGCCCTGTCCTGCAGAAAGAATCCTGCAGAAGCTTCTCATCTGCCCTGTGTGCAAGGAGGGGCTCAGCTACCAAAGACTACACCCAGCAGATGAGAAGCACACTGGTGCTCGCGTGGATAAGCTTCACACAGGTGCCAGGGTCTTGTCCTAGTGAAGATACGCTATGGGGCTCTCAAGCTGTGGCAACGCGCCCTCCCACTCCCCACCCCATCCCCCAGCATGTGAGAAAGTTGCTTGCTGGTGTGTGAGGGTCATTCACCACCACTTGGGGTCTGGGGCTCTAACTCAGATTGTAAGACTTGGCAGCAGGCACCCTTAACTGCTGAGCCAGCCTCTGGCCCCTGGACGCGCTATTTAAACACGCAGGGTTTGGAGCAGAGGCTTGGATGTAAAGAGATGCCCATGGGCATGCTCCGTGCAGGCAGTAGCTACAGCTGCCGACCGACAGGGACGCACTGTGTCGGTGTCCTGATCTTATGAGACACACAGCTGTTGATGACGGAAGTTCCAAAACACCATCGATTCCGGGTGAAGACCAAGCGGCCCCTTGTTAAAATCTACAACCTCAGGATAGACAACCATTACATCTTGGAAAATTCACCGCGAGCCAATGTCAGGTAAAAACCACAAGTTCTCAGCTTGGATCATTTAAAAACAGGTTTCTCACTCCAACGAATGTCAGGTAGGGCAATTAAAGGTCACACAGACTGGCCCACAGGCTCCAGGATGCCCTGCTGACAGTGTGCTGGGGCCAGTGTGCTAACCAAATGCCTGACATCCAATGGTCTCCACTCACAAGTCATTTCAAGGCTGGATTTGATCAAATGCAACAAACCAATCATTCAGCGCCAGGAAAATTTGCAAGATAAATTCAAAAAGTTTATTGCACCAAATGTCACAGAAAAAATGGATTAAAATAATACATGAATGTTGCTTTAAGGAAAAAAATTCCACACTGACACAGGTAGCCATTCAACTGATTTAAAAAACAGTCCTATAAATTTCTCTTAATGAAAGTTCAATAATATATCCCAGAATTTTTCTTTTTTAAAACACTGAAATTTAAACATAATGCAAACGCATGTTTCAGATGTTCAACAAATTTTAACATTTTAAAAATTAGCATTCAGAGGGGCTGCTTTAAGTAAAAACTGTATTAAAATGGCCTTTCCACCTCGCACAATTAAAAAAAACCCAAACAAACCATTTCACACTGACTAAGAGACGCCACAGACCTTTTTGATTTCACGATGAAGTCTGTGTGAACACAATTCCGAGTGCGCATGGGTGGAGAAAAACCCCAGACATCTGAAAGAATCTGAGGGTCACTTTATAGTCCTTATGTACATCCAATTAACGAAGAACCTAAAAAGCTACAGACGAGTTTATAAACTCCGAAGACCTGATTTTTAAAAGCCCAGACAACAATTCAGCATCATTTAGCAGGCGGGGAATCTCCTCCCTCCAAAAAAACGAATTCTGAAAAATGCGGTTAAGTTAAAAAGCTGTGACGTGTAAACGGCAGCTCCATGAGACGCGAGATGAGCTCCGGTCCGTATAAAAGAGCACACTTCCGAAACCCGGGCTGAAGCTGTAGGAAAGCCACGTAACACTGACAAACAAGGTCCTTTGGAATTATGAACGAGCTTGAAGCTACATTTTCAATTTTCATTGTCATTTTTTAAAACATACACAGTTTGCCTATACATTCATATCACTTATCAACTTATCCAATATAAACTGCAACATGCTAGAAAGAGGTCATCACAGGAACGCTGACACACTTCCGCCCTGGCCGGCCTGCCTCACTAGCCGCTCAGTCCAGCAAGCAGTGACACGGCGGAAGGAACCCGAAGGGCCGGTGGAATCCTGTCAACTGAGGTAGATTGATTTCAACGTTTAAAAACAAGTTTTTATTTTTTCCCTTGAGTTGGGTCTAGGAGGTGAGGTCCCTTTTGGACTCTTGAGCAAAGCCATCCATGACGCAGGATGTGGGCGTGTTTCAAGTCCATGAGATACTCCCGTGGCTGCTTTGCTTCTGTTAAGACAAAATGTGGCCATTCCACACCTTGGGAGCCAGGAGAGGAGCAGCGTGCCCTTCTCTGCCGCAGCAAGAGAGGCCGCTGAGGGCGTTGAGATAACCGCCACGTGACGGCCCAGCTTTTCTGAGATTTGGAACTTTATAGAGCAAGAGGCAGGTTGTTTTTTTAGGATTCGAGGGCCCAGGCTAGATTTTTATGCACGAGGCTGAGAAGTAACTTGCCGACAGCGCAGCTCCCCACGTCTGGCTGTCAATGTGTTACCGCATCAACACAAGAACCAAATGATCTTGGATTGAGTTCTTTTCTCCAGAACCTCAGAAGATGGTGATGAGGCAGTAGCCACGTATAAACGAGAGAGAAGCCGGGAGAAAGGAGGGGAGCGCTCTGAGCTGGTGAGGGTGGAAGGCTGACCTCTGCTTTGACAGACAGTCCTCCTCCACACTGAGGAAAAACACGTGCCCCAGAGAGCTGAGACCAGGTGGGATTCCCCAGCAAAGTACGACATCATGGAGCCAGCTAATGGGAATCAGTAACTCAAATGTCAGCTCACAGAATGTGGGAAGATTTAAGAGAACGGGACATCTCCATTTTGTGAAACATAAAATGCAAATTAAAGACCTTAGTGCCTTGAGGCACCTTTTGCAAATCACAAAAGGTGAGTAGAGGAGAGGGAGCAGGAGGGGAAGGGAGAGGGGGGAGAGAGGAGGGGAAGGGAGAGGGGGGCATCCACGCTCTGGCCTACTAAGAGATGACGTAGGCATGTCCACAGTAGCACAGGAGCACATGCTCTCAACAAATAGAGACAAATGTCACATGGATCAGGATTTTATCAGACACGAACTAGGAAGTCGTCTGAGCCCCTGGACGCTATCCCACATTCTCAAGCACCAGAGGCCCGTGGCCAGGCCTAAGGACCTGATAGGGCTTGACTTGACCTGACTGGCTCCTGGCTTTTAAACATCAGATTTGTTTGTTTGTTTTTAAAGTCTTTGACACAGACTGTTTTACGCTCAGTAGTCTAAGGTTCTTTGGGTTTTTTACAGTTCACCTTGGGCAAGGTTTATACACGGTCAGTTTCTGGAAAGATGTTTGAAAAAGTGCAGAGCTGATCTTGTAGACTGCTTCTCCAAGTCCAAACTGCCTGCTGCCTTCCTCCGAGCCGCTGCAGGGCTCGCTTCCCAGTGGGCAGATGCACGGTTCAGCATAGACAGGCGTCTGCGTGGACTGGCAGGATGAAAAGAGGCTCGGGCTGGGAGAGCTCAGCCAGAGTCACCTGAGCTCAGGGGAACAGCTTTGGTAGAGGGTCGTTCTGGAGAAGGCTGCGGACACTAAAGCTGAAGACGACCGCCCAGTGTTAGACTGCACAGGCCCATGCGGTCCTCTGCACCCGATACGAGCACGGGGCGCTGCACGGAATCATGCATGGGCTTTATTGCACCAGCAGTCCCTCAGATCTGCGTGTGGCTGCACTGGGACCACAGCTAACGGAGAGCGACAAAGATCACTACCTAAGAGGCAATCCCCTTCCGCATCCTATGCGGCACAGCACAGAGCGGACAGCGGCACCATCTGTAAAGAGAGCTCTGACCGAGAACCCTGCTTGTTCTTAGATCCCTCATGCTTTTTCCTAACGGAATACCCTATTCATTAGTTACCCCCGCTCCAAAGTCAGCCTCAATTTTCTACCCAACAGCGCTACACTCGTCGGCTTAGTCTGTAGTGCTAACGTCTTCCTCCCACCAGGAAGGTCACTTTCTTTTGACTTCCGGGAAACACGGGCTCGGAATACTCCCGATCACCAATTGCCCCTGCCCCAAGTGAACACAAGCCTCCCGAAGAGACAGCCACTCCCGTCGCAGCTCCGTGTCTGCTCTGTGCTCGCACGCCTTTGGTCACTCTTCCAACCTGGTTTCCAACAGCCCTGCAATCGGTCATAAGAGGATCTGGGCCACGTAAGGAGAATGGGTACTGGCGATGGCGGTCAGCAGAGGCAGGTCGTTAGATTCAATCCTGAGTGGTGAAAAATTCAAGGACAGTATTTTAGAAGCACATCTTTCACAGGAAAGTATTCTTTCTAGGCACCAGCTTCTGGTCCGGGTCATCTTTTAAAACTCATGAGAATGTAAAACAGTCCAGCAAGATGGCTTGGCTGGTAAAAGCACTCGCTTTCAAGGCTGATGACCCAGGTTTCATCCCTAGGTCCTACAAGATGAGGAGAGAACTTACGTCTGTAAGTTGTCCTGGACCCCCTCCCCCGCCAACACACGCCCTGGTACATGCAAGCTCCTACACACATGTGCCCATATATTAAATAAATAAGATGTAAGGGGAAAAGCGTGAGTAAAAGAGATGAGAAAATAAGAGGCCCTCCCAGGAGACGCTGCTTCAAAAGGAAGTGGTACTGGAGAGCGGGTAGAAGGCTGGTCTTCATCCAGCTCTTATTCCTTGCATGGCCATGTCACGCTGCGGGTTCCGCAGCATCTCCTTCCTCTTGAAGGCACACTGCCTTTGAGCCTACACTCAGATCAGCCTTTGGGAAATGACAAGGTTCTTCACACGACAGTCTGTGACTTACTGAGCACAGTGTTCTGAGAACAAAGGAAACTAGGAGAGGTGCCGTCCGCTTCAGATGGACACGGTGTGGGCGCAATATGCTTGATGGCAAAGTGCTGTCATGTGTTGTGGGAGGGAAGGGCGGGAGAGTTTCAGACTCTGGAATACATTTTAATTGTTTCTTTCAAAATTAAAACTTTTCCTAAGACTGTGAATGGCCCTTTGTCCCAGTCAGAGAGTAGGCCAGAGTCCTGTAACCACAGGACCAGACCTAACAACGGGAAATCTGAGGCGGGATTATACTATGAGGCTAAGAAGGGAAAACAGTTGAAGTGCCTTGCAAGGTAATAGCAAAAGCTCAATCCCTCCAAACGGGAAAATATTTTTAAATAAATTACCAAAAACGTATGATGGGAGTGTGGTTGGAATAAGAACAGTCCCCACAGGCTCGTGTATTTGATGCCTAGTCACAAGGGAGCGGCACCCCTCGAAAGGATCAGAAGGACTAGGAGTTGCCTTGAGAGCCCATGCCAGGTCCAGTCTCTTAGTCTCTTTGTCCATGGATCAGGATGTAGAAGTGTCTTATTTCTCCAGCACCCTATCTGCCTGGGTGCCACCACGCTTCCTGCCATGGTAACAGACTAAACCTCTGGAACTGTGAGTCCTAGTAAATGTTTTCCTTTATAGGAGTCGCCTCGGTCATGGTGTCTCTACAGCGCTAGCTTTTCTATTGTCTTAGTCACTGATCTGTCACACTGACCCGTCAAAGACAGAAAATCTGACAAGGACTCAAAGCCTAACTCTAAACCAATACCGTCAGAACTGGAGACGGCTCAGCAGTGAGGCCACGCTGCTGTTCCAGAGACTGAGTTCAGGACAGGGTTCCTGAGACAGAGACCCAGGTCAGGAGGCTCCTAACAGCCTGTAACTCTAGCTTCAGGGAACTGAGTAGCCCTCTCTTCTAGCCTCCAAGTGCACCTGCATACACGTGGCATGCAAGTGTTCATGTATATAAAATAAAATACATTTAACAATGATGATGATGATGATATACTGAGAGTCAGGCATGGTGGCGCATGCTTGGAATCTTAGCAGCAGATAGACTGAAGCCAGAGGATCCTGAATTTAAAGCCAGCATCATAAGACTACAAAATGATATGCCATCTCCAAAACAAACAACTCATCCAAAAAACAAAACTAAATAAATAAAACAAAACTTTATCAGGCCTAGTGGAAAATTAAGGGTGACAATTATAGACACAGCATTTTCTTATTCCAGATTAGCAGAATCACCATCAGTGATATGGTGGAAAAATTCTTTACAGGTAGTCTTTTTTGTTAGTTCTCTACCGGAAATGAAAATGAAGGAAGTCAGAATTTCTTGTAGAGAAGTGGGGCCAATGCTCTCGGAAGGTGGTGTACATCCTTAGCCAAAAGCAACACTAGTCCTGGGTGCGGTGAACCCGGGAGGTAGGCAGGAAGCACCTCCCCCACAATGTGAGACAAGCTGCCGCTGCCCTGACAGCCTGTGATTTCTGCATCATGACTGTGTCACTAGAGATGAAGAGGCAGAGATCAAATGTTGCTGCAGCCTACATCCTGCAGCTCACTGGGGAGCAGCATGGGCACACCTCTGAGGGAGCCTGGGCACGGTGAGAGAGTTACTGATCCTGTAGGTATAGGATGGCACAGGCCAGTAAG
>JAQHUG010000308.1:2338774-2368134 GCA_028555095.1 Dicrostonyx torquatus
ACCACACTCAGTTCTTTCACGTGCACACGCGTGTGTCCCCGGAGATACTCGGAAAGCATTTTGCTCTTAAGGTACATCTCCTGTAGTCTGTCTTCCAGATGCATGACGCACTGCAACCGACAGCATTGACAATGAGGACTGAGCCTTCGGCATCTGCCAGGACTTATTCATTTCTACATACGCAGCTGTAACCGCCCCCTTTCAAATAAACCCCCAGAACCACCAGCTTACGTTTTTCATAAAATGGATATTAACATTTGCATATACTGTCATACTAGTATGTTTTAAAAAAAAAAAAAAGAAAAAGAAAACCTTTTACAGACTTGAAATTTTTCCCTAAGCATGAACAACCCATCTTTCTGGCTTTTAAATAGTTAAATTTGTTCTTGGAAGTAATGTGAGAATCAGGACCATCACCACCTTAGCTCTCTGGAGAGACACACTCCTATGTATCAGAACCCTACTGAACAGAGAGTTCTGGGTTGCAGAAGTGGATTTATTTTTGTGCTTGTCTTTACGTCTTTGTTCACAAGATTTCTTGTTGAGAAACTTAGCGATAATCTCGTATTTAAGAATGCCTTACTAGGCCATTTTTACAGCTAGTGCTTTAGAAAATGTTAACTTACTACTATTGACTTAGCCATAGGGCAGTCTACATCGGGGCTATAATTTTGTAAAGAATGTTTCAGCTCTTGTGTTCTTGTTGGACCTCAGACATTTCTGGCATAGTGCATTCCTTGAAGCAGAATGATGGGAACAAGGTCCCTTCAGACTTGTGTTCCGCTTTCTGGAGTACCCTTTAACTAGGTCTTTAATAACAAAAGGAGAGAATTATCTTGGGGACATCTTTTCACTTGGAACCGTGTTTAGCTTCAGTTGTTAGGGAACCACAGCCATCCATTTGCGTCTCTCGCCAGCGGCAAAGGCTTTTGCATTTGGCAGGCAGTCGCCCCAGTGTCACCGGGAGATGACACCTGACGGCGTTGGCAAGACAACTCCATCATCCATAATTTCCTTCTAGACCATTAGGCCTATTTTCAGGGTAAAAAGATGAACAGATGCACTGGAAAACATTAACCCTGTCCATCTGGGCTGATCAATGATGGGGGAGAAGTGTCTGTGAGACGTGGGGGATTCTGAGTCTGTCACTGGTGAGCATCTTAGGTGCACGACACTGGGGATGAGCCACAACTCTAAGTACTACTCAAGGCAGGGGGGATGGCACCAAGGTCAGAGGTAAACAGCAGAGATTTCCTACCAAGCTTTGGCTCATTGTGGAGTGAAATACACAGTTTTTAAATAAGAGTTACAAGATAGCAAGAAACATTCAAATCATACTTAATTCTTTATGTCTTAAAGTGGTTTTTATGTATAATGTTTTCAGTCCGCAGTAAAAATGTATGATGCAATGTTGGGTCTAGAAATACATGCTAAATGTGGAAAAAATACATTTACAAAAATTTGGCATTTTAAAGCTTCATACTCATATAGAATTATGTTGAGTGGTTACCCCTCTTTGTCAAATCTTACTCCTGAGAGGACTACCATTTAACTTCTATAATTTTAGTTATTTTCTTCCATATACAAGCCCCGTGTGTATTTTCTCAAAAGCAACAGTTCGACGGAATTCTCTTGAATCTTGGTTCTGCCAGGTTAAGTAAGTCATTCACATCTTATTATGTAGTTATGTATACTTCTACCAGATGAAGCAGAAAGAATTTTCTACAATTTATTGATTTGATAGCTAAGATGTCAGACAATGAGAGCAACGCCTTGAGAGGATCCAATGTAGGCACTGTAAAGCCAGCAGCAAGCCGCCACGGGCTCTAACATCTTCTCCTTCCCTTACAGAAAAGGAAACCCAAGCCTCAAAGTACGGACAAATCAGACTGCTTCTAGGAGAAAAGAAGCCCTGAGTGCTTCTCCTGCTAACCCCAGAAGAGACATCCCGCTTCAGTTAGGAGCCAAGTAAAGAATTTTATGAAGATGTTGCCAGTTATTACACCATCGATATTGTCTAGCACATACCAGTCATAACTGCTTACTGATGGACTGGAACCCCTACCACCATTCCAAGTCCTTCGCTTGAATTAACTCATTTTCCTAAGCATATGAAACATTTTTTTTTCTTCCCCAAGACAGAGTTTCTCTGTGTAGCCTTGGCAGTCCTGGAACTCACTCTGTAGACCAGGTTAGCCTCGAACTCACAGAGATCCGCCTGCCTCTGCCTCCTGAGTGCTGGTACTAAAGGTGTGTGCCACCATCGCCCAGCCTTAAGCATCTATTTTTCCTCTAGATGTACAGAGAGAGGGAAATGAGCCTCTGAGAGGTTACAAGGCTCATACACAGAACTCAGAAATGGCTCTCGTGCCCAGTCACTGACCGTGAACCGACATACAAAGTGGCTTCTGCAGCCTCCTGTGCCAGTGTGGCACTTGGCCAGTCTGAGAAGCACCGTCTCCTCTCTGGTTCTCGGAGTAATCTCACAACAGGCTCACACTATCCTCGCGCTGCAAACAAGGAACCCGGGCTTCGAGAATATGCCATTGTCCACCACACAAGGAGTACCGGCCACGTGACCCACGGATGTTTCAAGGTTTTCCTCCCCTTCTACACTGCCCCAGCTTTCACAGCCATCCCTCAGAACACCGACAGAGTCCTGACTGTGCCAAGAGCTGTGACTGAGGACCTGGCCGTAAGAATGCAGACCGACGACCAGCGTGTATTAGCCGATCGGTGCATTAGCGGATGCTTCCTGTCGGGCTGTTAACAGTTCTGTGCTCTCTCCTGAGACCCGGAGGGAGACAGGAATTTGAACTAAGGGCTTGGCTGCAAACAGCCACCCTGCACAGAAGGGAAGGAAGCAGAAAAGGCAGGCACTTCCACGTCGTGTGTGTCCCTAAGGCCAGCACAGCTAGGCTGCTCAGCTACGCACGCGCTTGGTTCCCCTGTATCTACCTTACTATCTGTTCTCTCAGATGACACTGCCCTCTGCGCCAGAGCTCTACCTGTCTGAGGCTTTGAAGCTGCATGTTCCATTCTTCTTTAATGCGGACCTTCAGCGCATTAACAACAATGTGTCTGAATTTGTGATATTTATAATCAAATCAATGAATAAAAGTTATCTTTTAATTTTTTCGATGATGAAAAGACCAAATACTTACAAAGTCGGCAGGAAGGCGGAGCTTATAGAGCTGTAAAATGGACTGAAGTAAACAGGACACCTGGTTGGAGACCAAGACATCCTGGCCCAGCTTCATGGTGTCCATCACCTTCCTCTGACTCGTGGCCACCTGGACGGTCCATTTCTCCGTGTCGGCAATGATGCAGACGGCTTCGGCTATGGGCTCGTCAAGCACTGGATGCTGAAAGAGATGCAGCGGGTCAGCATTCCCCAGCTCAGAACGGACAGAGTGTTTAGTGTGGCATCAGAAGACGAAGGTGTGGTCCGCAGAAGTGTGGAGCTTGGCGGGTCCCCAGAAAGGGGTGTGCCACTGAGCCAGCTTGAGACTAGTTGGTTAGAAGGTCTGAGATGGCTCAGAGGGCTAAGTTCAGTCCCTGGGATCCACACGGAAGGACATACTGTCTCAAGTTGTCCTCTGATCTCCAAATGTGCTGTGGTCTATGTGGGCATGCCCAAACACACATCATACACACTAAGTTAATACTGGTTAAATGGCATTCTTCTGGAAATCATTTTGATAAAAAACTAAAGGTACTAAAGAGTTCACAGATAAACAAAAGGACTTGCTTTCTCCATGTTTCCAGTGAGTATGAAAGACTGTATTCCCATTCCGAATGAGAAAAACCAAAATAAGCTAGAGGATCCCATTGCCATTTCTCCAATAACAAGATCAGTCACGATCACATTATACCCTTCAGGGGTTGGAGAGTATGAGCACAATGCATATTAAAAAAATTAGCAGGCATGGTGGTATACACTTCCAACCCCAGCCCTGAGGAGGTGGAAAAAGTATCCTTGGGGGTACACAGGCCACCTGGCCAGCCAGCCTAGTCTAATTGGCAAGCGCCAGGTCCTAGTGAGAGACCCGGTCTCACAAAACGAGGTAGATGCGGCTGGAGAAACAGCTTAAGAGAACTTTCTGTTCTTCCACAGGACTGGCATTTGGTTCCCAGCACCTGCCGGGCAGCACACAACATCCTGTAACAATCTCTAGAGGATTTGATGCCCTCTTCTGGCCGTGTTGGGTACCTGTAATGTGTAGTAGGCATACACACACAGAGAGAGACAGAGAGACATCTGACTGACACACATCCATCATTTTATGTGGGGAGGGTACTGGAATGCTATCTGGAAACTTGTCTTTATACTCTTTGGGGTCTCTTGTTTATTGATGTAATTTAGACGTGATAAAATTCAGTGATTGTATATGTGAACTGAATGAGTTTTAACAAATGTATATAGTTCTGTATCCACATAAGCATAATCATGTTTTGCAGGACCTACAGAAGTCCAAGTTCCTTTGTAGTCAGTCCCTTGTAGCTACCCCCAACCACTAATGTAGCCCCTAGAGCTACGGCTAGAACTTGTGTAAACATTCATATAAATAAGACCACATGGTCCATAGTTTTTTGTTTCTGGCTTCTTTAAAAATAGCAATTTTAAGAGGTAGCTGTTTTAAAACATAAATTTGTTGCATTTTAGTTCCTTATTTTTGACTATCCTCTTGTAGGAGTACAGTACAATTTGTTTATCCAGAGATGGCAGAGATGGAGGACCCAGGTTCAGTTCCGGGGCTGCCCTGACTGCTGTCTGCACCAAGCCCACGGCTCTGCTGCTCTCACCAACTGCACGGGTTTCTCATAGCCTTCCAAGAGAGACTCTCCTGCTTCCCTTATGGCTGCTGGGTTCTGCTAACCAAGAACCTACCATACATAGAGCACAGCTGTGAAACAGTAGCCTCGGTAGTGACTAAGGTGTGGGAAGGCTGAAGAGAGACCAAACGTCTACCGTCACAGAGCCCTTTTAGCAGAGATGCCATTTCCCTGTTTGTCCTGGACTCTGTTATTAAGAGAGGAGCCAAGGAAGCTCTGATTTTCTTCTCACAGATGGGGGAGAAGTATCTGACGGGCTGTGTGAAAAGTGCTGGGAAAACACTTCCCGTGCTATGTCCAAGGCTTTTCAGGTTTCTATCTTTACTTTTGAAAGGACCAGCAACCAAACAGGTTCTAAAGGTCCAACATTCATCCAAGTATAAGTACCTATAAGAATCTGATAAACTGTACTTTGAATGAAAGAGGCCATCTTCCCCAAGGCAATCCCCGTGGTACACAGTCTCGTTCACAGATGACACGGTTTTCCCACACACCTGCTCACCACCCTCACACGCCTCTCATGCAAATGCATCTTCCACTGCAACTAAAGGTGCAGCATCTGGACTGGGTGCAGCTCAGTGTCGGTTCTGGCTAGGTGTGCCTGATGGTCTGCAGTTCCTTCCCCCACCGAGGTTTTGTTAATTGGGGTGTCGGATTTCACAGCATGATGACGATTTCCCATCAATAGTCTTGGTCTTTATGAGCAAAGAAAACAAAAACATAGTGTGCGTGAATTCTGAGCCCAAGCCCCTTCACTGCTTTGTGTGTCAGGAATGCAACACGGACCTGTCCATCACCGGCCACATGCCAGCATACTGTAAGCTGAATGCATGCCAATCACACGTTTAAAAATCTGTGAGATGGGCTACTACTGCTGCCTGGACGATGGAATTATCACATGAGTGCCACCACGCTCAGCTTCAATGTCCGTGTTTAGAGTGTGTGTAGTACTATGTACCTCCACACACCCAAAGCCCTGGAGCTTAATGAATCTGCACTTTTGAGACTGGTGCGCTTACTACGTAGAATCCAGTGTGCTTAGCATTCACTATGGGACCAGGGTAGGCCACAGCCTCCTTAGTGCTGGGATTATAGTATATTTCCCCCCAAGTTCATTTCTGTCAGTGTTCTACCAAAGCAACATGAAAAGGTGGCAACCATACCCAGCCCTGGTCCTTTAAGACGGTCTTGCTAGCCGGGCGTTGGTGGCGCACGCCTTTAATCCCAGCACTCGGGAGGCAGAGGCAGGTGGATCTTTGTGAGTTCAAGACCAGCCTGGTCTACAAGAGCTAGTTCCAGTGCAGGCTCCAAAGCCACAGAGAAACCCTGTCTCGAAAAAACAAAACAAAACAAAAAGACGGTCTTGCTACACAGTCTTGCACTCACAGTGCAGGGTGGCCTCAAACATGTGTGTCACTACACCCAGAATTGTTTCTTTTTTATGGTAACCTTTCCGTATTAGTTATACCACAATGGTAGAAGTCAAAGTTCACACCTTACCAAATACACGTGTATCAAACCCATACACACACAGCTATGTATTAACACACATTGCTGCACAGATGTCTCCTTAGAATTAAAACACTCCTTCCTAGGAAGAGGAATGGAGCTTGTTAAGAATCAGGAAATGAAGCCTACAAGGCTCAGGAAGTAAATGAAGTCCCAGGAAGCGCCAACAGCTTAAAGACTCGTAAGCAACTGCTGGGGAGACGACCCATCAGTCCAGCCTGTGTCCTGCACAACCCCAATGCTGCCACTTTTACAGGCCATCAGCTCCTCAATTTGTATATTGGGATGGTGGACAAACCTAGCTTTTGGGAACTGCCAAGACCAAGGCTTATACCCTAAAACTTCAGTAATAATGCCATCCCCACACGTTGGAGGGGAAGAATGGCGTGGGCATGTAGCTGGTACAGCATGTCGCTGGGCTCCTACTCTCGGGCTCCAATGAGATAGTACATATGCCTATCATATCAAAGGCATTGCGGCGTTTTCCAACACTGCCTAGTCTGTTTCATCACTGGAGAGACAAACCAGCCAGGCCACCCGAGAGGCTGCCACCAGACTGCAGATAGACTCAGAGTCAGCAGATGGAGACTCAGACGGCACAGCATCATGCGGCTATCTGCATGTATTCGGCAGAGTGTTGGTCCTGGAAACGGGGTCAGTATTAGTCACTGGAGACTGAAGAGTGGTCACATGATGAAGAGGAAAGGGTCTCATGATGTGTATGACTGTGTTCCCAACACTTAGCAGACCATGCAAGAACACACGTTCAAGACCAGCCTGGGCGACAAAGCGAGATCCCATCTTAAATTAAGAGGAAGGAGGGGCAGCAAGAGCAGCAGGCACTCTGGACTATGGGAAGATGAAGGAAGCCTCTGAGAACCACAAGACAACATGAAGACTATGGGCACAGGGAAGGAAGGGGCACTCTGAGCAGAGCAAGGTGATCTAGAGGGGTGAAAAGCCCGGCTTCTGTGTGCTGTGGCTGTGGCTATAATCACTGTGCTCACCCACTGGGCTGATCCCCACATTCAGCTGTGGCCACCAGCTCAACTGCAGGGCTGAGATCAGATTCGATGTGGAGGGACAGAAAGGTGCGCGAAGCCAGGGTCCCAGAAACAGGTCATGTGATGAGGTGTGTGACCACAACACAAGAAGAGGCTTGTAGCTTTTGTGGAGGCAGACATAAACGTTAAATATCTCATTATAAAGGAAATGGAAAAATGGCACAAGAGACAAGGTCTGAAAGACTTTAGCCTCCTGTAAGAAAACGGATGCAGGAACTGTACAAAAGGCTCAGAGGGCAAGGACACTCTCCCAGAGAACCTGGGTTCAATGCCAGCACCCACACTGTGGCTCACAGCCACCTCTAACTCCAGGTCCTCTTATGGCCTCTGCAGGTAAAGCTCCCATATCCATGCGGATAAATACACTTAAGAATAAATTAATGCAATAGGCTGCGGGCATCACGTCCAACACATCACTCTTACTCTGCCATTTTATGGAGGGGAGATTTGTGTTCCGCTTTACACCAGAAGGCGGCGTATTCCCATCAATTCCAGTTCCAATAATAAACACACAATGTTCTAAACCCAGTTTTGTGAAGTCACCTATCATCAACAAGCACTTTTTTTTGTTTTGTTTTGTTTTTCGAGACAGGGTTTCGCTGTAGCTTTGGAGAAACAAGCGCTTCTTATGCACCGGGCACCATGTGGCACACGAGGAGTACAAAGGAGGTAGGGCTTGGTTTTCTGCTCCAAGGTTACTATATGGCTATGCAGAGACACACACACGAGAGTAGATGGGTGAACATGCACACATACTGACGTTTATGTCTGAAGCTGGGTACCCATCTACTCACAGAATACAAAGGTCTCACTAAACAACAACCCTCACTCCCTGGAAGGATTTCAGTCCTATTAGTAAAAAATGTTTACCAAAATTCAGCTATTGCTCAAAACATGTAGTTTAAGAGGTGAACACGTATCTAGTATGTGGGACGGAAGGAGGGGAGGGGAACGGCAAGTGAGATTGGCATAATCCCGGAAGTTGGGAAGCTAAGGAGAATTGCAAGTTCAAGGTCGATCTGGGTTACATGGTAAGATGCCATCTGACAGAAAGAAAAAGGGAGGAAGGGAGGGAGGGAAGGAGAGAGGGAGGGAGGAACCAATGAACAAAAGAAACAAAACAAACACAAAACTCATTTCACTTAAAAGCCCTCTAAACACATCTCCCAGGCCCAGATGAGGTTGCATCCGGGGCTACAGCTGCAGAAGCCAGAGCTGCCTCAAGTTACCAGAGTGTTCATCATCAACCTAAAAAGATGGGAAAGACCAAGGACTCCTCCAGAACTGCTTCCTTTCTAACCTGTTGATTCGGAGGCTGCTGCTGACCTGGTGCACCGCGTACGACGTACGACGTGCTACTTAAGTAACCATTCCTTGTCTGATGGGACAGGCTGTTCTTTTGTAGTCTAGCTGGTTGGTTGCCCACATGAATTAGTTAGTATTCATGAGCATGTATCACAGCCAGGCATTCGGCAAAGCTCCTTATCTCTGCTACTGACTCCTGTGTGATATTTCTGGAGTCAATCTGTTCCTACTCTTAAAATCAAATGGAGCAGGCTGCTATATCCAACTGTTATTTATAGATTAGTCTGCAAAATGCCTGAAACATAGACCACTATTTTGTTTTGGTTTTTTTCTTAAGCTAAAATATGTTAATTTTGGTCTTGATGACCTTACACAGAGATAGCAGCCTGCTCCCTGTGACATTGATGAAGGGCAAATCTGTGTGCAGGCTCAGCTCAGTCAAGCCTGGCAGGTGATTTCAGAAACGAGAGTGAGGGGGACACCTGTCCACCTTCCTAACCTCTGATAGTAATTTAAGGGCATCTACCTGTGAGCAGCGCCTCTACTGCTTTACTCTTCGAGGCACTTTCTCATTTCCTGTTTGTCTGTTGTTTTTTCCGAGACAGAGTTTCTCTGTGTAGCCCTGGCTGTCCTGGAACTCACTCCGTAGACCAGGCTGTCCTTGAACTCACAGAGATCCACCCGCCTCTGCCTCCTGAGTGCTGGGACTAAAAGCATACACCACCACTGCCCAACCCACATTCCCTGTTTTAATAGCTAACTTTTCCTGGGCACTGGACTTTAGTAGTGCGCCGGGCGCTGTGCTCAACACTTGATGTGGATTATAGAATTTTCAAATTCAAATGACATTGGCACAGTTTATTTTATAGAATGGAAACTTCCCCCAAAGACCACAGAGGCATTAGGAACCAAGCTATGTTTCAAATCTAAGTTGCCTCTTCGCTGGCCCAACTTCTCACAGGCAGGCCAGAGGTCACATTTAGGTGTACATCCATCTTGTATTTTGAGACACGTGCTCTCAAAAGGACCTTATTAATGAGGCCATTTTCTGAGACAGAGTTTCTCTGCTGTAGCCCTGGCAGTCCTGGAACTCACTCTGTAGACCAGGCTGGCCTTGAACTCACAGAGATCTGCCTATAATGGGGCTTGGCCAGGAGTGAGCTCCACATCTTCCTGCCTCCCCAGTTCTGGATTACAAACACATGCCACCGCACCCAGCTTTTCTGCCTGGGTCCTGGAGACAGGACAACTCCTCATGCTCACGTGGCAAGCACTTTCTACCGAGCTATCACCCCGACCTGGAGAGCAAACTCGGAATCACTGCACCGTCCTTTCCCCGTTCCCGTGTCCTCCAACTCCTCTTCCGTGGGACGGTCTCACTTGGAAAGTCTCACCGACCCCAGCCAGCGCTGCTGACGTCTCTCAGGCCCACCTCTGACCCCGGTCTAGTCACTAATGCTGCCAAGCTGGCAGCGCTCACTGGCGGACGGGATGCAGAAGAGAGACAAGGTTGCTCGAGGGTCACAGGATGTAAGTACTGCCGACCGGTGTACGCGTCCTCTGCCCACTCACAGGGAAAGGACAGCAAAGAGCACGTGTAGTTGGTAGGAGGAAGAAGCAGCTGAGTAACGTGCGTCAGAGGCACAGTTCCAGTGACAGCCTGGAAAAGAGCACGTTAAAACAGCCAGGGAGAACCTGAATCTTAGTGCATGAAAGCCAAGAGAGCCACAAAGAGAAATGGCAAAAAGCCTCTTTCAGAGGGGACCAGTGAGCCGGGCGGTGGTGGCGTACGCCTTTAATCCCAGCACTCGGGAGGCAGAGGCAGGCGGATCTCTGTGAGTTCGAGACCAGCCTGGTCTACAAGAGCTAGTTCTAGGACAGACTTCAAAGCTACAGAAAAACAAAAACAGGGGGGACTAGTGACAGGTTTTCTGTGCCCCCAATACAACAAGGATAACAAAAAGAAAAAAAGACACCCTTGATGTAGAATGTTCTGGAAAGAAATTTCCTCATGCTCCAAAGAAAACCAGTCTACTGTGGCTACACAACGTGCATGAACGAAGCCAGACTTTATCATCTCAGCCACGCATAAGCCTAGGAAACAGATCAATAACCGCCATCAATTGCATTGAAAAGGTTATTCAGAATCTTTCTTTAAAAGGAATTATGAGTTTTCAAAGCCTGGCAGGAAACAAACTATTCAGAGTCCTCAGAACAGGTCGTGAAAGCAAGTGGTGCCCAGTGATCCACCTCCTGCTCTCCCACAGGTCCTCAGCTCCCACATCGCTCTTGCAGTTCTGCTTCTGTTCCTGACAACCTCTTCAAGCCCTGACAGTCACTGTCCCTTACGGATGGACCAAAATACCCTATTTCCCACAGATCTTTGTAGATGGAAGAGAAATGTAAATGTATCCTTCTACAGTGAAAACAACACTGTCACTCACCGGAGTGTGAGTCTGAGCGGCGGTCTACGTGCAAATCCGCTTCAAAATCATACAACAGCAGCAGCGTGGTGGTGCACACAGGAGGCAGAGGCAGGGGGATCTCTGGGAGTTTAGGACAGCCTGGTCTACAGAGTGAGTTCCAGGCCAGCCATGATGAGCCCCTGTAACTAACAAAAGCAAAAGCTCATGAATGTGTCAAGTGAGATTGGAAGCCCACTAATGTTAACTAGACATATTATGAAGTGTTCTTATGAGCCCCTCACATGTGCATTAACACCATGCACACGGCTGCATTTGGCATATGCCCACATCACACGATACGGGTTATTATACCTAATAACATTCAACCACAAGAGGACCTTGTAAGAGTGTAAAAATGCTATTTTTGAAAGGAAGACAATGAAACATGGAAGAGCTTTCAGAGGAATGACAGTTCAGACATGGTTATTTTCTCAAATGTAAGAATTACAGAGCCAGATGGTCACAATGAAAAATCTATTATTCAGACATTAGAACTTGATGGTCCATAAAAATGCCAGAATTTCCTGAGTTGAGTCTCGGATAAGTCGGAGGTGACTATCAACCAGGAGGTTACTTTCCATGGTGGTGAGTAAGGGAACCTGGGCCCATCGGGCAAAGCGTGAAGCAGCTGATATGCTCAGTGTCACCGAGGACAACCCCACCAGCTCCCAGAGTCTCCTCGTGCCTCTAGCAGTAGCAGAACTCAGGCTTGGTGGAGAACAGGCGCAAGGAGCAAAACCCAAGTCCTTAGGAATCAAACCAACAGTTTGACAGAAAGCAAACACCCCAGGGCTCTGCACACGCGGATGCGAGCAGGAGGGATGCGAGCAGGAGGTAGCGGCACCTAAGGCAACAGGGTCCTTTTGGTCCCCAAGACCAAGATACCGCATGTTTCTAACTGCAAAACATCTATGCTTGCACATCTGCTGACTAGCAGCTCAATTAAAAACAGGTCCATCACACGAACATCGTTTCCTGACGTGTTCAGCTCCGGTCACGCTGTAGATAACAGAAAAGCCCTCACAGCAGGAGCTACGGGCAATTTCCCAGTCATCCCTGTAAATCTCTCTACAGCTCTCTCCTCCCAGCTAGCAAAGTGAGCTCAATGACAAACCAGTTAAAAAAAATGCTTTTAGAAACTTGCAAGGTTTAAATAATAAAGCCGTACCGACATCTCTCTAGCCTTCCTTCTGAAGGCATGTCACTGCCACCCACCATTTGTGCCATTTATCTGTTTGCCAGGCCAGCCCATGGCCACTCAACTCCTACTTTGCTCTACTCTACCTTCGTTCTAGCCCCAGGAGGCTGACCTCTGTGGACAATGGAAAGTATCTATCGTAGCTGTGCCCTTTGCTGTGCCCTTGCTCTCTGGCCTCTTGCAGAAGAAACTAGAAGGTGGAGGAGAAAACCAGCAGTCGGATGCCCCACCTTCCTTACTGTCCCCAGAAAGGCAGTTCCTCTTCCTACTCCAGGATGCTGCAGTTCTGCTACCTGATTTCCCTTTGCTGAGTCTAGCCTGGTTATGCTCCTAGTCCCAGGACTCTTAATTATGTCTCATTGGTTGTCGTGTTACTCTGTGTCTTTACAAGCTGTAGACGGAAGTTTCTGTTCTGCCTGGTCCTGCTGTCGTTCAGTCCCAAAGAAACATACAGAAGCTTATATTAATTATAAACTGTTTCACCTATTAGCTCAGGCTTATTATTAACTAGCTCTTACAACTTAAATTAACCCATAATTCTTGTCTTTGTTTAGCCCCGTGGCTTGGTACCTTTTCTCAGTGCAGCATTCTTATCTGGCTTCCTCTGTGTCTGGGTGACAACTACAGACTGAGCTTTTCATCTTCCCAGAATTCTCCTAGTCTGGTTGCCTCGCCTATACTTTCTGCCTGGCAACTGGCCAATTAGAGTGACAATCTTTACAGGGTACAAGAGTATTATCCCACAGCAACAAGCAATCCTCTACGCTGATGCTTTCAGTGTAACTGAAAAGCCTGTTGCTAGCCAACCAGCGGTTCTATACCGGGCTCACTTACATGCACCGTGTGAACCAGATCGGCTGCCAGGCACTGCTTCAGCTTCTCATCGCTGCCGGTTCCATGCAGCACCAAATCCGGCATATACGTAGCGCAGTAACCCGCCAGAAGTGAGCGGCCAAAATTTCTAACACTTGGTTTGCTGGTGCTCTGAGACCTGAGACAACATGTGAATGATTAAATACATAGTTAAAAGCACTCACTTTTGTATTACAGTGGAAACAAAGCCTCCAATGATAAAGAAAATATCGTTTCCTATAGCCCATATCAGAGTCTAGAAGGAGATCATATGTGAGCAAAGAGGGAGTTTTTGGAGGAAAGGAAGTATTTTAGTTAAAATGAAAGCCTAAAAAAAAATTATACTTTTTCTATGGCTCGTAAAAACTTCATCCTTAAGCCAGGTGTGGAGGTGCATGCTCTCAGCGTAAAGCCAGCCTAGACTATAAGTGAAACCTTGTTAAAAAAAAAAAAAAAAAAAAAACCCAAGGGATCTGATCTTATTCCTCACACTGAGCATCCGCCTGACGTTCAGTACGTCAGTGTCAGAAGCAGGAAAGAAGAGGCTGGGGATCACGGCGCCCAAATCATGGCTCCATGAATCTGACCGATCTGCAGAGGCAGGCGTCCACCACAGTGAGGGAGAACACAGAGGGAACCTTTATTTGCGACTTTCAGTCACCACAGACCAAAGGACCAAGCCGATGGAGTGCTAACGAAGAGTGTGAGGTGGCGGGGCAGCCTCATGGCGGGTGTGATCCACCACCTTAGAAGAGAGACTTCCCAGCCAACTGTACAGATGACACACGTGACACCAGATGGAGCCCTCCCCTCTGCTACCGTGGCTGCTGAGGCCCTTCATGCCCCTCAAAATGTCTCAAGAGCTATAAAGACAACCAATCACCAGTCCTCTGTCCAAGAACAAAGCTGGACCAAGACTGTGAGCATCCTTCAAGACCACACAGGCTGGGAACCCCTGGAAAGTAACTGGCGATCCCTCTAATATTTAAGAGAAAACATGCGTTACGTATAGAGCGGTTCTGAATAGCTACCGCGGTCACAGCGTCAGGCTGGGGACAGACTCTAGTTCCCTGGGCAGTGTTACCTTGGCAGAGGCAGCTCCATTTCCAAGGATCCTTCAGTCCTGTCACAACTGTGACCTAGGCCTAGCGGGGCTAATGCGCACACTTCATCGTCACTGTCTCCGAGAGCACTATCCAAGCTTTCGTTCCTGGGAATGTCTCCTTCCATCCTGAAGCGGGCCTTACCACTGGCATCCCCACAGGGGACATCTGAAGCACCCAGCAGGCCACCCTGCTGTCTACATGTGTTCACAGGCTGTGATGAAGGTCCTCTCTTGCCTTTTAATTGCACATCTCCCGTGTGTTCCAGTGGTTTCTGCCCACTGGCTGCTGCACAGCTAGAAGGTTCGAGGGAGCCTTGAGCTTGGCTAAGCTGTCCCACAGCACCTGCCACGATGTTGGCTTGGGGGTGTCTATCCTCAGGGACACCTTCTCCCCCTGAGGACTGGTCCTGAGGAAGGGCAATGTCCCTCTCAAAGTCAGCTTTGGAGGAACACCTAGAGCCCTGCTGGTCTTGAGCCAGGCCAGTGTCCACGTTAGGCCTGGCGGAGGCACTAGTCCCACAGTGGAATGGGCCACAGGTCTTTAGCCGCTCCTCCATTTTTTTGGTGCGGCTTTCAAAGTCAGACTCCGGAGAGACGGAGCTTCCAATGTGGAAGGTGACCTTTTCAACAGAAGGTGCCTCCTGGGAATGTCTGTCAGGGCAGGGCCAGGCTGACGATCTTTCAGTTGCTTTCTGTAGCATCTCCCCGTGCAGCTCCTCGCGGACAGCTCGAGGATCCGTCCTTATTCTTACCCTGGGGACCTCACAGCTGGCAGGTCTTGAAGAGACATCTTGGGGTGCCTCTTGATCATCCTGGCTGTCCTCACAGAATACACCTTGAGGTGTCCAGGAACCATCAGGGTCTGCCTCTTGGAATCCCACACTACTGGCCTCAGAACTCTGCTCTGGCCTCTTGCACTTGCCTTTCTCAGGACTGTGACCCAGTTCACGAGTATGCACTCCCTCTGGGGTCTCGGCGACTCCTGTAGGTTCCGGGCTCCTCCTCTCCGCCGTCACTGGCGGTAGGACAGGTGGCACAAGGGCAGGCTCGTTTCTCACCGTGACAACCACGTACTCAGACTCCTCCACCTCTCCCTTTTCCAAGGCTGTTACAATCTTGCTCCCATTTATAACCTGGTCATCCTCACTAGGATTCCCATCCCAGGTCAGCTGATTCTCTTGCAGTTCCGAACAGCGGAGGAAGTAGGTCAGGACATAGAGGATGCGCTGGACCAAATCCTTCTGCTTTCCAATCACCACTGTGCGGGTTAGTCTCACCGGAGAGCCTATGGCTCCATAAAGGTCACCTATGGGCAAAGACAGAAGACAAAGTCCTCCTGTTAGCGTATATGGAATATCCTCCTGCTACAAGAACAAAGCTAGTTACTTGTTTCCCAGTCTCCAGTCACTTCTTGAGGCACCAGATAGGAAGGTTCCAGGAAGGACCATGTTTCAGCTGCCCTGACACTGAGAGCAGGTCTGGAAGGCCCAACAGCTTGCAGCCTAGCACAGCACAGCAGCAATGCTGCTGGACACACAAGCCATGCACTGGGCGCAGGTGGTTGCATGCTGGCCTAGGAAAAGCTGAAGCCATTGCTCTGCATAAATGACCGGATCCACTACATAGATATCTTGCAAGTTATAAGAACTTCTTAGAAGAATACAGTGGGGCTGGGCGGTGGTGGCGCACACCTTTAATCCCAGTACTCAGGAGTCAGAAGCAGGTGGATCTTTGTGAGTTCGAGACCAACCTGGGCTACAAGAGCTAGTTTCAGGACAAGCTCCAAAGCTACAGAGAAACCCTGTCTCGAAAAACCAAAAAAAAAAAAAAAAAAAGAAAGAAAAAGAAAAAGAATACAGTGGGGAGTGTGTCCTGGGAGGGACCAGAGAGAAGGTTCAAAGGTTAGGGGCATATGCTGTGCTGAGGATCTAAGTTCAATTCCCAGCACCCATATCCTCATTGGGCAAGGCTTCTCACAGAGTCACTGTCTGACTCTGGACAGGCCACCTTCTAATCTCCTCAGAATTCATATGCACATACCCACACACAGAGAAACAAGCACAAACACATAATTAAAAATAAAAAAGAAGAATCCGAGGACGGTGAGTCTTAGGGTAAAAATGTAAATTCAAAAATTTAATTACTTCAAAGTGATATGAAGTAAATCAATTAATTTTACTTAACGAGGTAGTGTATGTAAGATTCTCTTAGTACATGGATTTGCTCTAAGTAGACTCAGTCTGATTTTTAAGAAAAATTGCCCACTCATGAACAATAATCTGTAAATTTTTTTATTTCATACCACATGAAAAGTCTACAGGACACAAAACATGAGTCCTTAGCTATATTCTGGTAAGTGGGTTAAAATGGGCTGGTGAGGGGCTGGAGAGATGGCTCAGTGGTTAAGAGCATTGCCTGCTCTTCCAAAGGTCCTGAGTTCAATTCCCAGCAACCGCATAGTGGCTCACAACCATCTGTAATGAGATCTGGTGCCCTCTTCTGGCATGCAGCCATACGCACAGACAGAATATTGTATACATAATAAATTTATTTATAATAAATAAATAAATAAATAAAATGGGCTGGTGAGCCAGTTCTGGGTTCACTGTGAGAGTGGAAGAAGACAGGAGCCCCTCAACAGCACATTCTACTTTAGAGCACACTGATACGAGGATTAAAAAAAGGAGTAATGGAACAGGAAGGATTAAATGGGGGGACAAAAAGCAGGGTAGAGGAGGGAGTATGGGAAAGATAACTAAAGATCTTTTAAAGAAGTCAAATGGAAACCAAATACTGTAGAAACTTACATACCTTAAAATGCAGTTAATTACCTCTAACAGGTTCCTATTAGATACTACAAGCTATCAAATAAAAATCACAGAGCCAGGAATAGGTTATTTCTTTAGGAGTTGGTGGCTGATGAGATCCCACAGACCCCCAAACATGACTGGCTACTGCCAATGCTCTTAGTTACCCTCCAGAGTCTCACGGTAAGACCCTATTGCTGAAGACACCACATAGAGAAATCAAGCAGGTACCCACCTGGAAGCCACGCCCTACTGGCTAGCCTTCATAGTGTCAAAAGGTGCTATGCATGCTACGAAGGGGAAGTAATCACCAAGCACATCCAGCTGTGAGCCTGTGAGCTACACTAACGACTTGGTAAGCCACGCCCACTGCTGCAATAGTGCCAAGAACTTCATGGGAGTAACTACTCACTTTTTGCTTGGATTTAAGTCCTGCTCCACAGAACAAAACCCACATCCAGCACAATTATTAAGCCAAGACCCTATGACTGGATGGGTCATAGGCCTTGGGGAGAGTCTACTAGTATGGTTCTCCTAATGGAAATAGTATTTCTAGTGATCTACTGTGTACCCATAGATCGGAGCATCTCTCAGGCCTAATCTGAGAAGCTTCTACTTACAGTAGATGTGTATTTGCATAGGGACCTACAACTGGCCAAGGTACAGAGGCTAAGAGACTGCAAAATGCTCAGACTTAGAACACACATACTTCGTCCCCCTTTCTTAAGGGTTTTTGCAGAAGAGGGAACCAGAGCACCTAAGAGCCAGAGACAGTGGGTGACTCCAGGCAACAATGACTTCGGGACACAGCAGGGCAGGCAGCTGTACATAGGAACTCACAGCAGTCCTGACAACATGCTCAACTCCTGACAGACCACATTCCAGCACGGAGATGGGAGCTGTGGGCAAAGGACAGTTTTCTCTTAGTATGCCCTGGTAAAGCGATCCGTCTTTCAGGGGAAGACTATACACCCAAGAATATCTGAGCAACACCAATTGGTCTTGACGGCTTTGTGCTCACTAATAAGGTAGATAACCAACATCTACTGAACGGGTAGGCACCTACAGACTAGATTTATACAACCAAGTCCGATTCAGGAAGGACTGAAAAGTTAACCAGAAGGCTGAAAGCCATTAACACTGGAAGGAGTGTCCCATAAATAGAGGCGCTCCTCACTGACAGTTACAAAGGACACTGGGGGACATCAGGACTCGGCTGGGGAATGCGTTCCTAGTGAGGCAGGAAGCCACAGGCTAGAGCAAACTAAAATTAGTAGGACCGAGGCTGAAAGAAACATTGTGAGAATGGGCAGGAAGCTCTCTAGGGAACCATAAGGAAGTCTGTCCTTGGGAGAGTTTTCCCCAGTGCGCAGCTTCCAAGAACATTTAAAGGGCAGGACAGAAATGATAATAAACAACTTTTCTATAAAAAGACAAGACTGAGGCTTGCAGAGCTTCAGCAGCTAAGAAGTCGCCCTGGACTTCAAAGTCAGAGCTCAGAAGTACAGTGAGAGAACTGCCCTGAGCACGAGCTCATGCCGTGCCTTCCTTCCGATCCTGTGATGTCATTTCAGGACATCACGGTCACTTCAGGACTCAGAGGCATTTGGATGTTTCTGTGGCCACAGTGTGCGACTACATCCGAGCTGCTCCTGGTTGCGTGGACCCGCGATCCCAGTTACTAGAGAGGCTGAGACACGAGGATCATGAGTTCCAGGCCAGCCTGGGCTACACAGTAGGAAACAAGCAATTATTCCCCATCTCTCCAAAAATACACAGATCTAAAAATGTTACCAGATTGTTTGAACCTGTTTTGAATTAATTTTCTAAGTGTTGGAGCAGCATGGTCTATGATTTCTCACAGGTCACAGAGGGTTACTCCTGTAGCTGGAACACAGCAGCAGAACTACAAAGTAGAAAAACTAGAAAAGAAGGGCACAAAGCCCCTTACTCGGGGGAAGGGTTCAAAATCCTCCATTAAAAAAAAGGGGGGGGGCTGGAGAGATAGCTCAGTGGTTAAGAGCATTGCCTGCTCTTCCAAAGGTCCTGAGTTCAATTCCCAGCAACCACATGGTGGCTCACAACCATCTGTAATGATGCCCTCTTCTGGCCTGCAGGTATATAAGCAGACAGAATACTGTATACATAAATAAATAAATAAATAAAATTTTTTTAAAAAAAGGAAAAAATGAGAGTCTTTTGAAAGAAATGGATAAAGAGGTAAGACATGACATATTGCTAAGTAAGGGTTGGTGCTGTGGGATAATGCTCTTGTACACTGTAAAGATTTGTCACACGTATTGGTTTAATAAAATGCTGATTGGTCAGTAGCCAGGCAGGAAGTCTGGCAGGGCAACCAGACTAGGAGAATTCTGGGAAGAGGAAAGACAGAGTCAGTTACCAGCCAGATGCAGAGGAATCAAGATGAGAATGCCTTATTGAGAAAAGATACCAAGCCACGTGACTAAACATAAAGAATTATGGGTTAATTCAAGTTGTAAGAGCTAGTTAACAATAAGCCTGAGCTATAGCTAGCTAGCTAAAGCAGGCCTTCTGTGTTTTTCTTTAGGACCGAACAGTCACAGGGGACCAGGCGGAACAGAAACTTCCATCTACAGGCTGAGGAAGTAAGTGCTGAGCTAGGGCACTCAGCAAGAGTGCTTACATGTCTGAGGACCTAGGTTCATTTCCCAGCATCCACAAAAGAAGCCAGGTATAGGCACACATGTCTGTACCCAAACTGCTGGGCAACAGAGAGCTCCAGGTTTTTCAGAGTAACAGAAGAGGACACCTGACCTGACATGGCTGCATGCACCTGCACCATCTGTACGGATGTACACATGCACATATACACACGCGTGCCCACACGCTGCTGAATGAAAAATGATGAACAGTAAAACTAGATGATGGTTAGCATCAAAATCAAGGTGGGCAACCTTGTCTGCAGGGAGGAGGAGAAACGGAGGATGTACACTTTCTTACCGTTAGATTACAAAGTGTTTATTACCTTTGCTTTTTGGCCAGTAAATAACTAACTGCCGCAAACAAAGGACAATGCTCTAAAACACACAGATAAGCTTCACTTCAACCCTCCTGAAGACTTAGATTGCTTGTCTATAAAATGGACAGTCTTACAGGTATCCGGACTATAAAAAGATATAACATGTTTGTGATAGTCAGGCGTCAAGCCTAATGGGCATTTAATCCCGAGACCCCATGAAGAGCAGATCTCATCAGGGTGAAGAGAAGAGATGGCATGTTTGAAAACATGTCAGGCAGGATTACCCATTCTGCGAGGAGGAATAAAATGAAGGAAGATACATACAGTTCTACTGTCTTGTGGGCCTCACCAAGCGCAGCGATTCTGGAAGAGGGGCAGGGAGACTGGAGCAGAAATAGATTTTTAAACAAGGATTCCCAAAAATCTAAATGTCATGTCATTCATGCGGTTTATGTTTGTGCATTCAGGAAGACCAATGAACTCCAAGCAGGAGAACCCATGTAAAAGTAAATAGGCCTGCTGTGGCGGAACTGTCCAAACCTTGAAGGCAACAGGAGAAAGCCCACTCAGCTCAAGGGCAGGTTTCTCACCTACAGCAAATTCTATGCTGAGACACCACATCCTAAAACTCGCCTTTTCCAGAACGTCTGCTATCCTGTTTAAACGCTCTTCTGCCCACCCGCAGGCCACTGGTAGGTAGTATCCCTAACGTGGAAACCCTGCATGTGGTGCCCATGGCGACAAAGGCACCAGCTCACCACCTTGGAGTATGAAGGCAGACTGCAGCTGAGGAATGGCGCAGGAGAAATGAGAGAGGTGCGGGCTGTCCTGATGGGCTCTCAGGAAGAAGCTGAAATCATTCGAGATAGAACTGGTTTTATTACTTAGGAAACTAGATGAAAATCACACCTGCACTGCTGTGTAGGCCCCAGAGCTTGCATTTTCCTGCCTACCATGACACACAGAAAAGACCTCCGCACATCCTCTAATCATGGAAACGCCTTCGAGGCTGTCAGATGCCTTCCCTGTGCAAGGCTTCATTCATTCCCTCCTCAATCTGCTCCGAACAACACCCGGACCATGGAGGAAGCCTTCTCAAGAAGAGAGAAATGAAGACCTTCGGTGGTGTACATCTCCAAAGAAAAGCAATGAAAAGCCCACAAGAAGGGATTTTTGCCTTGTTACACTGAACCCACGGAATCAGCGGCTCCAGGGAGCTCAATCCCACAGGAGAAGCATGCCCGAGTCTAAATACATTTATCTAATTCAATGTATGCGGCTTCATTACCATTGTTTGAAAATCGACTCCACATCAGGACACACTAGTTCCTTAATACCCAGCCATTCCCTTCTGGAGGAAGCACTTCACTTTGGAAAGAAATGTCTTCCCGCTGAGGAAGACAACATACGTCCTCGAGAAGAGCTACCCATCCCTGAGCGAGCTGGCAAGTTTTGAACAGTTCTTTATATTAAGCACTGTACTTTGTTTCTCGTTTTTTTTTTTTTTTTTTTTTTTTGAGACAACGCCTTGGTTAAATAGCCCAGACTAGCCTACAGCTCATAGTCCTCCTACTTCAGTCTCCCAAACCCTGGGATTGCAAGTCACGCAACGTGGTTTTACTCTCCATGGCTTCTTCAGTGAGCTCATTAAAAGCACACCTATGACCCTATGAGACTTGTATCTCCTTTCGTGTCTCATAGGCATAAGGACGAGAAAGTAATTTACTGCTATCCAATAAGGACACCGGTGACAGGCAGGGGTGAGAATCTCATCTATGAGCATGTGTCTACAGTCCTAACAACGCTGTTTGCGTGTTATGGTGTCAGCTTCTGTTACAGTTTCTGAAACACCCTGTTTGCTAGGATGAGAGTGCTTCCCCCAGCCCACTGCTGTTCCTACCAATTACCACTTGGAGATTCGCTCAACTAAGCCTTCCTGGAAAATGTCATTCATCCTCTTTCTCCCTCTGTAAATGTCCCACAACGGACTTTTCGGGTAACAACATCGGAGCAAAGGTGCTTTGTACAACCGATTGCATCTCACGGCAGACACCAAGTCCTGACCCCATCACGTCTGATGTGTGCTTGCTTAGCCACGTATGAGGCCCCAGCCAGGTTCTATCCTCAACACACAGAAGGAAGAGGCCCAGGAAGGCCAGCTAAGTGACTGCCTGGAGAAAGGAACCAAGTCCAAGGCTTCGGGCCCCATATCATCCGCTTGCACACCCTTCTCCACACGCTACCGTGTTCTCAAATGACATGGTCATGGATCTGCCTTGTCCAGCAGGCGGCGGACTACTGTGTCTGTTAGGCTGTGACCTAACTGAGTTTCAACACACGGATAGGACAGAATGCCACGTAATCACTGTCACTTTGACACTTGCTGAGAACGAGTCCGGGCATGCAACCCCAGTCTCACCTATGAAGCTCTAGGCTCCTATACTAAGCCTACACACACGGGTTGAAGAAGTGACAGACAAGACATCAGATGTATGGTGTAGCCAGAAAGGTGGTGACATTACATTGTGCCTCTTTTCCCAGCCACTCTATCCTACAGGCAGTGGTTCTCAATTGAGCTCCTTCGGCTGCCCCTCCTCCCAGGGAAGCCTGGCAATGGTGGGGGACATTTGGATGCTTATAACTTTGGGCCAAGAGGAACTGTACTGAGTTCTAAAGAATGGACGTCAAGAGTTTGCTGAGCAACCTCCAAGATGTGGGGCAGCCCTCCTCTGCCCCATCACAGCTCAACCCCAGAGACGCATCGGGCCCAGTCTGTCAGTAGCTAAGGAAACCATGACAGGATGCACAGCCTCTGTGAGGTGAGAACTTAGTTGACCTAACCTGCCTCAAAACAAAGCTACCAGTGAGGGAGAGGGATGAGGGCGGTAGCCAGTTAATCTGAATCTGTGCAGCAGCCTCATTCCTGCAAGAGACGATCCTTGAACGTCTGGGCCAGAAAGCCAGTACAAGCCATGATCTCCAGCACCCCGCCCTGTTCCCCCATTTCATCAGCTATATCCCTCTGAGCAGTACTAACCCAGCTGGGCCCAGAGAGGATTGTACGGATGTGTTTTGGCCAGCATGTTCACCGACTGCGAGGTACGCTTCTCCGAGAAGGCTTTAATGGGGGGGTGGTCGACAGGCATGACAGTTGGTACCCAGGCCAAGTGGTAGGTTAACACTGCAGTCAGTAACGCGGCAAAAAACCTTGGAAAAACGGACAAAAGCACACATCCAAATTAGTGAAATACAGAACACAGCCATGTCCTGTGCAGAGCACACACTGGCTCGGCATCTGCCCACAAGTGATGCTTACTGGTTTTTGTTGACCTGCTCGATCAGAAGTATAAATTCCTTGAGAAAGCGCTGGCAGAGCTGGGTTTTTTCCAACGTACTCGACATCATGGTAAGCCATACTGGTTCGGCTATCCTTGGAACAGAATACAAGTTCCAGATGGTCCCTCTACAGGAAGAGAGAAGGGACAAAAACATTCCTCATGTTTTGGGTATCTTAGTATCAAAGAATAAAGCTGAACACTGTAATCTGGATACATGTACTCCTTAAGAAATTAATAAATTAAAACAGGTTGGCAAACTATGGCTCACACAAATTACTACCACTTTGAAAATAAAGTTTGGTTGGGGCACATGAATGTTTACTTACAAATTATCTATGAGTGCTTCTGCAGGACAATAGCAAAGCTAGGTAACGGTACAGAAACCCTTAAGAGTTAAAAGCACACCAGCCCTGGCGTTAAAAACATTCATTTAGAAAACAGTTTATAGCTTTAGTGATATAGCAAGCCTATAATGCACACGGTTCTAGGCTTGATCCCAAACATCACACTTACAAAATGAAAATCATTTTTAAAATTTATTTTTCAGTCTACACATAGTGTATAACCTTACAAACTGTTTGGGTTTGCAGGGAACCATACAGTCATTTTTAGATACTATTTATTTTGCTTTTGTGGTACTGAGCATCACACCATGGTCTTTCTGCACGCTAGACAAGCACTCTATCACTGAGTTACATTCCCAGCTCCACAGAGCATTTCCCTAGTAAAGAAACGCAGACCAAGAGCTGGGAATGCCAATAATCCCAGCGCGTTAGGGACAGAGGCCAGAGAATGAAGAGTGTGTGGCAGCCACTGCTAGAGTAAGACAATCTACAACAAATGGGGAGTGGGGGGTGGGGCACAAAACTGTGCAGCACAAAGAAAGCACATGCAGCGCTGAAAATAAGACTGAGGTACTCAACTCTATTGACTTCTAATTAATGTGATGGCTTTCTAAATCAGATACCCCAAAACGAGAAACTATACAAGGGCTCTTCTTCACCGTAATACATGCCAACTTCTAATGCAGAAGCTTAAAAAGGTTGGGTAATGTACACAAGATGTGTGTGTACATACACACATACATAAATACATATATACATATATATGTATGTATGTGTGCGTATTTAATGGCACGGTGAAGATGGGAATTCAGGCATAGCAGGCTCTGTTACAAGCTACACGGCGCACATGTGTCTGTCCAGAGTATAAAGCATACTCAGGTCCTCCCCTGGGTAAAAGTCAATCGAGCCCCCAGTGAGTAACACAGAGCTCTCCGAAATCAAGACAGAAGCATACTCGGATTAGACTATGTAGCCATGTGCCTAAGGCAATCAGGACAGAACACGACTCTACCTCGACAAAAATAGAAAACAGGAAACAAAACTTCACACCTCAAAAAACAGTACTTACCGAGCGAAGAAGCTGTGACTGCAAACTCTACGTAACAATAATAATCAAAGAATGTCCACTTAAGAGTGTAGGGGTGGGGAAGACCGCCAGGCACAGTGAAGATCACTTGGGGCTGTATTACTCAACCTGTCCTCAAGGGTGGAGACATTAAATGACTATAAAACACCAGTCCCCTAATTCTGAGAGAGAGCAGCTCACAGCAGCTGGCCGAGTTTCAAACCTCGTACCTTACCTGAATTCACCCAGAGCTTCCATCAGACGGCTCACATAAAACTGGACGCGGAGACTTGATTCTGCGATCTTCCTACAGGAGATCATGGCCTTCATGGGAGAGAGTGAGCCAGATTACTCTCGGGGAAGAAACTCCTTTATAACTGATCTGCTAGGGCTCATTAATGAACAACAGTGTTAAAATAAATTTAAAACACACATAGTAAGGGAGCTTTCCCTCATCAAAAAGCAGTAATTTCCTTCCCTACAGCAACCAGTGTCCAATCTCCAGGCTTAAAAATCCTAAGGCCCATCATTCCAGAGCACATTTAGCCTTCCTTATGCAGACCATCTGACACACACACACAGGTGCCATCTTCGGCTGCAAATATCTCCCGTTTGCCAGTAGATTGCAATCTTACTACCTTTCATTTTCTTATTGAAGAGTTTGCTTGGAATGGATCCCAGGGCCTTGCACACGCTGTGTAAGTGCTCTACCCCTGAGCTGCACCCCATCCCTTGCACACTCTGTGTGAGTGCTCTATCCCTGAGCTGAGCTGCACCCCATCCCTTGCACACGCTGTGTGAGTGCTCTACCCGAGCTGCACCCCATCCCTTGCACACGCTGTGTGAGTGCTCTACCCCTGAGCTGAGCTGCACCCTATCCCTTGCACACGCATGAGTGCTCTACCCCTGAGCTGAGCTGCACCCATCCCTTGCACACGCTGTACCCCTGAGCACGTACTTCCCCCATCTCCTACCTTCTCAATGGCACTCTTCAGCCTGTTCATGTGAGATTCGAACAGGGGGAAGTGGGAGAAAAAGAAGTCCTGGAAGTTCTGCTGTGCTGCTTCTCTCTCGCACAAGGAAAAGATGATGCTGATGGCAATTTTCTTCCTTCTAACTATGGCTGGATTAGAGCTAGAGGTTTCATCAGCCAAGCTAAACGTCTCATCCACTGACCTGGAGGAAAATTAAGTTTGAAATTGAAGCGGCCACGGATCAGTCACTGAAGGTAAGCTGTCTTGCCGTGTGACAATACCTCAGGAAGCAATGCAGACACTGAGAACTGAGCTGGTCATTCACCTGCCTCAGAGCATCATCTTCTCACTCCTTTGTCATGAAGACTGAAGGACCACTTACCACACATTACCACCCTGCCATCAAAAGAAGTTCAAATGAAAGCCACTGCTAATTTCAACGTTTGCCTCTCATCCTTCCGGCTGTATTTAGGAGGAGTGTGAGATACCAGCTCAATCAAGACACAGGTTCTACCTAGAGGGAGGCTGAGGGTATAAAACTGCTTGCTGTACACGCCTGGTGACCCGAGTTCCGTCCCTGAGACTCACAGAAAAAGCTGCATGTGGCAGCGCACACCTGCAATCCCAGCACTCCCGCTGTGAGGTGGGAGCAGGGACAGCAGAATTGGTGGTGGACACACTCACAGGCCCGCTAGCCTAGAACACGACACACAAGAAGTAAGAGAAACCCTGCGTCAACAAGGTAGAAGGCAAGGACCGACTCCTGAGAGCTGCCCTCTGACGTCTACACAGGCCCTCTGGCACACGTGTACTTAGAGTATCATACAAATAAAACAAAAAAAATCGGTCCTTGGTTTTTGTTGATAGGCAAGAAGAGATGAGATACTGAGAGGACCGACCGGTTCGGCCCCGCGGACTATTCTGTTCACACAGACCATCACGCTTCAGTGCTTACTAGTGCCTTCCCCCAGGCTATTAAAGCCAGCAGATGAAGTTACGCCTTTAAATGCCCTGATGAAGCCAAGTGATTAACTGACTTCATGCACTCTAGGAAAGCCACTAAGCAGCAAGGCTCACTCTTTGGGTACAGGCAAGTTCTCAAAGAACTTACGATCCTTCTGAGAGGTGGCTTCTGTAAGAAAAGAACTACAGAGCCAATAAATTCTCACTATATATCCGATCTGTCTTAGGGATGATACGGTTCTGGTGGAACCACAGCTCTCATTTAAATGCTGTGAAAAGCCGGGCAGGCACGGCTACTAACACTGAAAAGGAGAGCGTTCGCTTTCAACAAAGGCACCACCGCGAAGGCCGGAGGCTTCTGCAGATGAGTGCCGCTAGCCTGCCACGCGACAGCACGCAACGTACATTTTCTCGGTCACCAAATATACCATCTTTGGGGCTCTATTCCGAGTCTATAAGATTCCGTAAGCTTTAAACTATATCTAGATCTTACTAACATCTGCACACCCAAAGCCGCATGGTTAGGAGATCTGTTTAAAAGAAAAAGCGCCTTGTCTAGGCTCTGAGGGATGTGTTTCTGCATTCCTTAGCATCCCTCAGATGTGGGATGTGGGGATGAGGGACATGGCAGCTCCTGATCCGTGGGTGTCGTGTGAATGTACCAAGTATCCCAGCAAACTACCAACCCTTCTGAGAAATCTCCAGATCCCAGTCCCCAGAAAAAGCTCCGAGAATCACACAGAATGTCTCATTTTCACAGGGGAAGAGACTGGATATTTTAAAAGGCTCCTGGTCTTTGTTGTAAAGTCCTTGCATTAAAAGCTTGTTTCTGAGCACTAGTTGATTTCTGGTCTGCCTATAAAAATTCTACCCAGGCATGGTGGTACACCTCTGTAAGTCCCATCCCAAGAGGCTGAGGTAAACTAAAGGGGTAGATTTGCACTCAAGCTCAAGGACAGGTTGGGATACTGAGACCCTGTTTCAAAAAAAAAAAAAAAGAATAGCAACAAAATATTCTTCTGAGCTATAGTGCAAAACTTGCCTTTTTGCTGACTGCTCTGTTCTCTTTCTCAAAAATAAACCACTTGGTCTCTTTTCCGCCTTCCTCTCTGAGAGGCAGCTTCTGCCGCTCTCTCCACTTCTCCCCTCCCCCCACTTCTGTCTGTCTCTTCTGTATCTCTTTCTCCCTCTGTCTCTCCTCTTCTTCACCCCTTCCCCCTTTCCCCTCCATAACCCTAATAAATGTTCAACTTAAAAAAAAAATAAACCACTTGTACCATCATCATTCCAATCCTCCTCGAGCCAAGGTGGTCTTTAATAGCCTAACCGTGAGCAACACCGGGCTCTATTTATTCTTCATCTCCATCTCTACCCTCTCCACAATGGCCAACTCAGCTACCGGTGGAAGCCCAGCAGAGAGTGCCACCTGCTGAACTGCTGTGAATCCTTCCTCGCTGAGCAGAAACTAGATCTTACCGGCTACATCTCTCCACTAAAATCTAACGCCCCCCAGCTTCAGTCTGTAGTCCTGGGTCAATATCCAAACTGGAATAAATCATAGAGAACTTTAATTATCTTTTAGGTGTTATCCCACAATAAGGGATGCTTGAGCATGTGTCAAAGAATTCCATCATACACAAGACACGTCTCCAGAGTCTCTCTCCAGGTCACCAGGTAAGCTACACAAGCTGTTTTATAAATACAGAAACTGAAGCAGTGCTTGCCTGGGAACAGACAGCTCTCTGGGAAGGATGCTAGAGCTATGACCCAGGATATCTGTCTGCCATGCTTGGCTTGCTGGACGATCAGCAGAAACCAGATGTCCACCCCCCAGCTCCAGCTGTGATGGCTGTGGTTCCACAGGAAAGATGGAAGCACAGATCAGCCCACATGTTTCAAGACAGAGAAACCACGGCTTCACACGTAGGTCTTTTCCATATAGAGAAATCAAGCAGAGGGGGGATAGTAACCCTATCACATGGAAGCGAGGCAGGAGGACCATGAGTTCATCCTACCGCAAACAAAGCTGTGTTTTGTTACACCTAAATGTGTGTGTGTGTGTATACTTCAAAATCATAATCACTTAAAATAAAAACCATCATCATTTTAGTTCATGTAGACAAATTATAACTGACCTCAATAGGCTATTTGACACAATTATTGCTGGGGTCAGATTTGAACTTACACTCAAACTATGAAACAGAATATGGTAAGTCTAAGAACATCCCACTGGAAACTTCGTTCAATTACTAATCAAAAGGCTTCTAGGGGCATGTCTCCATGCCTGGTTCCTTTGGGATTTGGGCGGTCCCATCCCCCACCATCCAGAGATAAAATGCCCGAGGCTTTATCAGCTGCAGTATGTGTGACCCCCACCTAGGAGCCTAATACCACAAGCTTGCCACCTGGCACAATGAGGTGGCCTGAAGTCAGAGCAGAACTATCAATCCTAACTACTCTTAGGAAAGATTTTTGATTTATCTTAAAATTAAATTTTTTTTTCTTTTCTGATATGGTCTCATATAGCCCTGGC
>JAQHUG010000309.1:23410-47957 GCA_028555095.1 Dicrostonyx torquatus
ACTGCCTGCCTCTGCCTCCCAAGTGCTACCCAGAATTTTCTACATTGTCTTTCTCTATTACTTCTATTTAATTTTAATGCGTCCATATTTGTTTCCATTTCAATAGGTACCCCTCTATTCTCATCTCTCTGTCCTCATTCATGGCCACACTTATTGACAAACTCACATTTATGTCTTCCTTTTTTGTGCCTTATATTTATTCTCCAACCCACTACAGTCAAAAGTTCATACAATCCTGTTTGCTGTAGGGGAATCCTGACCATAAACAGTATTTTTAGTTTCGTCTCTACTGATCTCCATGGAGCCAATCCAGCCATTCTCTTTGCATCCCCATTTTTGTTCTCCACTCTGTCCCCAATCACTAAGCAGTGCATTCCTGCCTTTGTGTCATCACTTCATGTGAATCCATTCTCATTTATTTTATTCTCTCATTAATTCAGAAATTAGAATTAAATCAATAGGCTTTGCAATAGCAATTCAAAAGATATGTAATTGTAACTTGGGGATTAAGTAATGCCTTGTAAATAAGAAACTAACATCTGGAGGTAAAAGAATAGGATAACTCTTCTTGGGCTAAAAGCCAGTCCTGATGGGGATACCATGATCCTGATAATAATGCTACATACCTGCGAATGAACAGAAGTCACAATTGGAAATATAGCCCTTATTTGAAAAAGAAGGTAGCAGTGTTGCTATTGCAGGTGACCTACTGAACTAGGTTACTGACATGATCGCTTTCCCTGCAGAACCTTTTTTTATAATATATGATCTGCATGACTCTAACAACTCTCTGACCTTAAGCTGTTGTGCAAAAATTATAAACTATTAAAACAACCAAAGTCATTATTTGAACAAGTGGGTAGTATGCTACATTACAATTTGATTATCATCCTTGTAGCATATATTAGGGTTAACTTTAAAAGTTCTTTACATGTTGAAAAGTAGCCTCTTCCTCATTTTATAAAGTAACTCTTCCGCTTTATCATGACAGTTGCCTTATTTTCCAGTGTGTTTGTCTCTGATATTAATATAAATATTGAATTAAAAGTAACAGAAAACCTTAATTTTAATGAAAATAATAAAAACAAATGTATTTTCCATAGAAACTAAAGAAAACAATATAGTCTGGCAATGATCTGGAAATAGGAAGGATTTGCTGACTAAATCAAATTTAACAGGTGAAGAGTACAATGAAGTTCAGGTTAAATGCAAAATCAAACTAATATGAAATGTATTGTTGCTTTGATTCATCAATAAGGAAAATATTGAGCACATTTTTATGCAGAGATAAAATGTCAGGACACCGAACTCAGCACAGTCTTCCTAAAGCTATTTTATGCAGGACTCATGATATACACTTTATCTTCCTTCCACTTGCTTTTATGTTTGTACAGCTTCTTGAAAAGATAGACTCCTTGATGAGAAATGGAGAAAAAGAGAAGAAAATGTAAAAGAATGTCAGTCATACTTCAGTGCCTATTCATATGAGCAATGCCTTAAGCAGAACCCACCTGGAGCAGGTAACCACGCTTAGTAAAGCAGCCTTCTGATTCCGTTTGAAAAACTCTATGCTGTTTGTTCATGTTGCTGACTATATTAGCACCAAGTTTATAATTTCTTCAAATTATTTGCTTTTTTCCATCTTCAAAAGGGTGATCCCAGCTACCAATACTTTTAATATTAAACAAAAAACTTCTACTCTGATTTTATCATAGTTAAACATAAGGAGTATTTCTAGGCAAACACACTAAGCATTTGTATAGAGCACATAGATACACTTTAAAGATCATCATTGTGTAGTTCCTGATTGTCTCATTATCTGCAACTTACATGTATTTCCAAAATTTTGTTGTACGTGAACTTATGACCAGTAAGAAGTTTGATAAATGTGCTCTTTATCTTATTTCAAATCATAAGACTCAAATTTTGCACATTTAAATATTGTACATAAAATGGACTTCCTTTCCAACTGTCAAAATATCACAGATATCAAACAGTAAACAGCAATTTGACTCCAGAAAACTCAAAAGGTTCCAGCATTTATGGATTTAAGATTTGAATGAAACCTGATTTTCCTTTCTAATAGACATAAATACAGAGTACTGTAGAGCACTATATTTATAAAATTTATAAAATAGTGAATCTCTTGAATAAAATTTGACAAAAATATCCTAAGGACATTTTCTTACCTTTCTCTTGGAGTACATTTTGGATATTTCAGCCTTCCTCTGTCACATTGCACTCGGAGTTCAGACCCAGTAATAGACATCTCAGTGATGTATGCATCTCTCTTACACATAAATTCAATATACTCGCCATGGAGAATGAGTGGTCTATTGTCAAAATTCCATTTCAGCTGTAAATAATTTTTATCCATTTCAACAAACGATAATGGGCAAGGCTCTGAAAAACACAAGAAATTAAAATGAAAACTATATGGATACAATTTTGTACAAACACTATGTTCAGTGTTGCCTATATGAGATAACCTTACACTCCAGACAAGAAAGTTAGTCAGAATTATTGTTGGAGTCTGAAAATGACTCCTGGTCAAAGGAATCTAGGTGACATTCCCTCCTGTGATCAAAAGAATACATGGACAGTTATAAAAACTCATTTGGAGTCCCTTTCCCTTGCTTCTTCAGAGAGTTTGAATGTGTCTGAGAGGTCACTCAGTAATAAAGGGCTACCTAACATGGGGAAAAGCCTGTCCTGTCTTCAAACCCCAGCAAACTCATATATGTACATATACATATTCACATTGTAATCATAGGTTCCTTGAATTAGTTTTTTGTCTGTAGTAAGTAGGCCATATACTTTGCCACTGGTTCACTTTTAATATACACTGTCAGTTATATACACAATTTCCAATTTTATTGTATTTTCAAAAGGTCATAAGTCTAATGCCATGAAATAATTTACATCATATATAATATTACTTTAAATATTACATATATATTTTCAAGGTAAAATATTAATTACTAATAACATGGCAATGTAGTTCTGACCTATTTCCTTCCAAAGCAGCAGTTTTCTCTCTTTTAAATTTCAAGTTGAGGAATATAGAGACTAGATTCTATTTTAAATGCTAATCAATGAACGTTTTCAGGTTTTCCTTCAACTGTATATTAACAAAGAGCAGGACAAAATTTGAACACATATAAATAGACAAGCATCTCTGTTTATCCCCATGATAAAAACAGCATTTTGAAAATTTTCAAAATAGTGTTTCTTGCATCTCATTTGCCTCCTGAAAGACTTAAGACCAAGGGAAACCTTCGAAAATAGATCAAAGATGTCCAGAGTTGCTAGTGCAACACATCAACAATAAATTGTTAATATAAAAAAATTAATTTACGCAGACACTTTTAAAGAATGCATTGAATATCTATAGGTCAAATGTTATGTGAGACATACTATAAGCAATATGCTAAGTAAAACTGATTGGAAAGGGTCAATAGAATCTCAGGCTCTCCGTTAAATATTATTTTAAGAGGTCAAATTGAATTGTAATGTAAATTAGTATTGAAGTAGAAAATACCAATTGTTAGATACTAATGTACTGATATATTTAGTGATTTGTTTGTATTATTTATTGCCAAACATGACTTCACCTTGCTACCTAAAATAGAAAAACCTGGAAAACTAGATGAAACACAGTAGGTCATTGCCCTTAGCGGCCTGAACACAAAAGCTTACACCTGTCAACTGTAACATATGTCTTTGAAAGCAAAAGCCTCCAAGCTTGCAGCTGCTTATGCTTCTGGACAGTCCCATTGGCTTTCCTGCTCGCCCTGCTTTGAAGTTTAGAATATAAATGGAGAATGAAAACTACACGTGGAATTGATGTCTTTCAGGATATATTCTGGCTTCGGTCCACTTGTGAATACACTCTCTTCCACTCTCACTGGTGCCAGCGAGTTCATTCCAGAGACAATCCCCAAACAGCACTGTTTTATAAACCTTAGGTTTTATTTAAAATTGATTCTTAGACTTTCTGCTTTCACTATGACCAAGAACCCTATTATTATTATCCAAGCTGAAAGAAAGCCTATGGTTAGGGAGGTTACGGGCCAAGTAAGGAACAGAGAAAGCCAGAAAAGGGCAGGACACAGTACATAAGTAAATACACAGATACTTCTGAACAATTTATGTTAGCCTACCAGAACAAGAGGAGACCTTATTGCTGAAAGCATCATATACGTCAGATACATGATACAGCAAAAGCAAGCTAGCACGGAACTTGGAACTTCCTCCCTACTGGCCAGTGTTTATAGTCACAGAAGATACAATACAGGCTGCTGGGAGGGAAGTGAATGGTCTCATCCAGCTGTGAATTCTGTGATCTATGACACCAACTTCTTAAATAAGATGTGCCAACTTGTAAAAGAGTGGCATTGCTATTATGTGGTAACTAACTGCACTCTGATTAAATTTGAGTTAATTAATGCTTAATATAAATTAAACATTATATATAATACAAAAATTATTTAGCTGTGTATAATATGAATATGGTATATTTTATATATTACATGAATTTAATACATGTTATATATTACATATATAATATAATGATTGTGTATATGTATATATATGTGTATATGTATATATATGTATATACACATATATATGTATATATATAATCTCAGTGTAGCTGTGAAACCTATCCTTGATTCACTCTGTAGACCAGGCTGGCCTTGACCTCACAGAGATTCACCTGTCTCTACCTCCTCATTGCTGGGATTAAAGGTGTGTGAAACCACCGCCCAGCTAAACATTACATTTATGTTTATACTCAAAAATAAATGCTGCTCTCAGCCCAGATCAATGAATCCTTTCTTTCCAGTGAATGTTGGTATATGCAGACACCAATACCTATGAGGTGCTGAAAATGGATGGATGAGTACTTAATATTAAATAAGTCATTTATACCACACCCTCTAAGACCTAGGCCACATTTGAGAAGACAGTGCAGAGAGAAATAGAAGAGCTTCAAAATGTCATCTCATTGGCTAGACACAGCCATGGCAACTATAGAAGCTCCATATGTGTAACCTGAGTGTAGAATGAGCCCATTAACAGTCAGGTTGGATGGAGGAGGGCGTCTGTGACTCTACCCCTCACTGCTGGATTCAGAGAGAGGGGGAATCCTCCCCTTTAGTTGTACATCCAGCAGGCCCCAGAAGACTCCAGTAGATATTTCAATATAAAAGTCACACAGAAGACTCTGGTTAAACGAAATGAGTTACAAAACTAAATGTCATGAATCTACAAGGGAAGTTTCAGAGATGAGTGGGTTAATAGGACTGGGAGGAAGGTAAGAAAGAGGGAGGGGTAATGTAATCAGTATATAGCATAAAACAAGTGAAACTGTCAAATAACTAATTTAATCACAAAAAATAAAACAAGATTGTCAGACAAAAACAATGCCACTAGTGTCTCCAGGACTTAAACTACATGCAGAATTAGAAGGCACAGCACACTAACACAGCATGTGGAAAGAGTAAGCAAATGGATAGTGTCCCAAAGTCTTAGAGAAGAAATAAATGAATGATTTGCCTTAGATCTCAGAAATCAAAGTGTCATGATATAATCTATGAGAGCAGGTAAGGGAGAATCAGAGAATAGCATAAGCAAAATCATGGATCATAAAACAAAAAAAACTAATTTTAACCTTAAATTAAGAGAAAAAATACTATAAAACAGGTAGAGTATCTATGAATGTGGTAAATGACTATATAACCCAAATGTAACATTAGGGCGGGCTCGTTGGGGTTACTGTCCCGCCCAGTACCCCACAGCCGGCAAGCCCCAAAGAAAATCACACAGAGAGTCTACATTAAGTTATACACTGATTGGCCCATAAGCTCAGTCTTCCTACCAGCTCCCATAACTTATATTAACCCATTGTCAGCCACATGGCCAGTACCTTTTCTCAGCTGGGCTGCTACATGTTGCCTCCTTGGAGATCTGCTCAGGAATGCCAAGGGAGCTTCCTGCTTCCCAGACGTTCTCCTCGCCCTGCTTCTACTTCTTGTCTGGTTGACCCGCCTATACTTCCTACCTGGCCAATCAGCATTTATTTAAAACACGATTGACAGACTACAGACAAGTCTCCTGCACCACCCAAATGTGTCAGTAAGTACATTTTTATATGCCAATGACTTAAATATTTTACCACAATGAAAAATATTATCAGATTGTATGTTTTGAAATAAACCAACTGTATATTGTATGTAGGAAATACACTTAAAATAGAAATGCAGAGGGTTCAAATATCAAAATACAGAAAAACTTTTACTGCATAAGTGAATACACTTCTCTCTGTCTCTGTATCTCTCTCTAAGTCTCTCCTTTCCTTCCCAAAAACCTACAAAACATGAGCTAAATGAAAACAAAAGTTAGTAGGTAGAGAAGGGGGGAGCTGGTAGAGGTGGGGGAGAGGAAGAATGAATATGACCAAAATATATTAAATAAAAAAGAATACAAATAAATGTCAAAAGTTTACTCTGTGAGGTAGGAAAATTGACCACAAGAGTTAAAAAGGCAAGTATTTTTACGGATAAAGGAGCACTGTCTTAAAATTACATAGGACAACCAGCAATATTTTAGCTGCTTTGGGTTTTGTGCATCTAAGAAAACAGCATCACTATACAAAAGAAAAACTGAAAGATGTAAAATGAGAAAAAATTTGAATATACAAAGAATTGGCAGCATTTCTTTAGATACCTGACAACAAGACACATACCATGAAACCTTAGTTTCTGTGATTCATTTTAATTCACTCTTCTGTTCTTTAGGCCTCGGGACACCTGCATATTGCTTTCTCCATCACATGGTATGTTAGTGTTCTGTCCTAAGTCCACACATGATTAAGGCCTGGAGATATTATTAGCATTATCTTTGTCTGAGAACTTTTTTTCATTTTTAATGATTAATTTAGCTATTTGACAATTTCATACATGTATATAATATACTCTGAATATTCTTTTCTATTTTGTATTATAGTATCAATCACACTGAATAATAATTTCTCTATGACATTATGACTTAATCATCTTAAAACATAACAACAGAATAGCATGTAAATTACAGTTTACACTTAATAAGCATCGGTAAAAGTAAATGGACTATAGTTATTCATAATACAGAGGAGCATCAGAAGCTAATGGTTGTATATGAGAATCCATAAAGCAAGTAAAGAAAATGAACTGTTATGACTCTGTCACATTACCTCTCAACAGCAGAGTGAAACAGAGGGGTGTTTAGCAGTACATACCTAAACACAATGGTGGTGTCGTCCACGCTCCATCTACACAATAGGCCTCCCTAGTCCCTTGCAGGAAATGGTTCTCAAAACACCGGTATTCTACTGAGGAGCCATTTTCATAGGCGCTGGCTGCTGAACTAACAATGTCTCCATTTCTTATCAGTGGAGGAGATTCACACCTCCCTCTGGATTCTGAAAAATTATTTTACAGATTACAATTGCTACAATGAGCTTACAGTGTTTGATGATTGCTACAAACATAAATTGTGATATTTCAGTAAAATAAAAGTATTACTAAAGCAATCACCGATACTTTCTAATATTGAAGTTAATTCTACAAATACCATGCTACGTGACATAATATGAAGTTAGAATTTCACGTTGTAAAGCTAGAATACATATTTACAACCAGTAAAATGTTAACAATATGATTTACTATCTTCCCTTTTAGTCAAGCAAAAAGCATATGCATTCCATATATGTTACCTTGCATTCCTCCTACTACAAAGAAATAGGCCCTAGATCCAGGGAATAAATGAAATTCCTTACATTCTTCCCTAAACAGACAAAGGTCCCCAGCAAATCCTGAACAGACTGAAGCTTTACAGGGCTTCTGCATGAGGAAGGTCAACCCTTGGACAGTGTGGGTTATTTATGAAACCTCTCCAGTTTCCCTGCACAAACACTCATTCAGTGGACATCTCTTGACGCAGACATCCCTTGTGTGTACACAGACTAGAAGCACAACACAGGGTCATGTCCAACTGTGGCTAGAAGATAAGGCTGAAGAAACTAACCGCACAACGTGTCCAGTGTTATTCCTTACCTCTTCTAACACACACAGGGTATCTCACATCTCCTCTATTGCATTGCACAGACACCTCAGACAGCAGGGTTGTCGGAGACAAGTCATATCCCTGTTTACACACAAAATCTATTAGGTCTCCATGTAAAACCTTGCCCTCATATTTCCACTTCATCTGTATGTTGTTTCTGTTCATGTGATCCACATCAATAGTGCATGGCTCTGGAAAAAAAAATGCTCTTTTGAAATGGTCAGTCATCTGACAAGTATGTGAATATTATATTTTAAAATAAAAACTACAATAGGAATCTGAAGTAATATTATACATCTGACATTCAACATTATTATAGATCATATATCCATGTTAGATAAAAAAGTAACATGTAGAGACGCAGACAGGAAATGAGGGGTATTTCCACACTACACTGAGGACTCACTTGGCTCCAGGTTTCAGCACACAGGCAAGTACAGGAGTTTATGGGGCAAAACGAATTGACTTATTTTTATAACTTTCCCCTAGGGGGGTGGATGTTCCTGGGTAATATATGGGTTTACTACTGGGGATTCTGACCTGGGGAGTTCGGCCTTGGAGACACTTAGCTAGCTAGGAGCCTTTGAATAGGAAGCCTGAACACAACTCAGAGCTGGTTTGGAATTAGGGCAACAGAGCTGTCTGGAGGTGGCATAATAGGAAACATTTTATGTGTCCTTTCTCCAGCTGCAGAATTCAGAGACTAAGCCACAGGAGAGTCTCACAGGATGAGACGGGAGTGGGCTTGCTTTCCTGGTAGATCGTTGTCTCAAGGCTCAGGCCACCTACATTTCTGTAGCTAGTGTTAAACCATAGGCCCATGATATGACAATATCAATAATACAATGCATTCTTTATTAATTAGTTATATATTCCTTATTTTCACGAGGTTATAGATTTAAACCAATTAGTTTTTCAAAGTTAAAACATTATTTCAGATCACTAACCAGCAATGTTAAGCATAATTTTTAAATTAACGACTGACCTTGAGACAGAAAGTACATTTAATTTATACATATTTAAAGAGAAACTGCCATTCAATACATACCCATCAATAAGAACACATGGAGCTCATACTGAAACAGAAACCCCCACAATGAGTCACAAATATAATAAATGCATACATTGCTGTTACTGGTAACCACCTGACAGCTGCACTGTAACTTAAGAGGGGTGTATAGGAAGTACTATCAAAAGGCTGAAGGAAAGGGGTGTGCCCTCTGAAATAAGAAGATTCCAGTAAGCCTAAATGAGAAGTATACTTGACCAAGGATTTTAAAGATTAAACCTTGTTGATTTCAGATGGGAGGGAGAAATCAATATAAAGAGCCCAAAAGGAAATTATGGCAAAGATAAAGAAAGCAGTATTGAAAAAAAAAAAAGCGCCGGGCGGTGGTGGCTCACGCCTTTAATCCCAGCACTCGGGAGGCAGAGGCAGGTGGATCTCTGTGAGTTCGAGACCAGCCTGGCCTACAAGAGCTAGTTCTAGCACAGGCTCCAAAGCTACAGAGAAACCTTGTCTCGAAAAAAAAAAAAAAAGAAAGAAAGCAGTATTGGTGGAGCATTGGAGAACGAGGAGATGTTAGAGAGACTCATGCTACCCCTTACACAGCTGTTTGAGCCTGCAGTGGAAGAACTGCCAATTCTAACAGATAATGAGATGGTAATACTCTCTCCTTGTCCTGCTCCTGCCGACACAGGTGGCCCTTGCTCAGTGTATGTGCTGATTCGTTACTGTCAGGCCGGAATGTCTAATGGCAGCTGTTCCAGGAGCAGGAGGGAAGTTTTTGAAATCTTGGTGTTCCTAATGAAGTCGTTTCATTACCATTTTAGTTTAGTCTCTGTCCACAGAGAGATGGCATTTCAGTTTAACAAAATGTCAATTACATTTCCAAAAATTCAATATCAAAGCATTTATGACAATATAACAGTAACAGAAAGTTGTAGTTGAAGGTGTATTCCATTTGATGGGCACAGCATTCTCAGAATGACTTGAAGGGTAAAAGCGACAAAGGCTAAAACTGAAGGTGTCTATGTTTTAAAACATTATAAATAATAATAGAATCAAGAAAAATATTTCCAATGTATGTGATTCTCCTTGGTTAATATAAATTATATTGCTATAGTGTACATGAAAGTAGGAAATAAAGCTAAGTGATGACAAATGAATCAGGAAATAACAAACCTGAGCCACCAGAAAACGGAAATCTGCCTAAGTTATACTTCAAGAAACAAATTAAAATCACTATAATTATAGATTAACAATTATATGATAATTAAAATACAGAAAGTTGAACAAATCTTAAGAAAACTGTAACTCCAATTCCTTAATGGGAAAGTTATAAACCAGAAATAAATATCTGAATAATGTTTCTACAACTAAGAAAAAATTTCAGATGTTTGGTCAGGAAATATAAATTCAGAAAAATCTGAAAAAATATGTAAGGAAATAAAAGAAGGAAAAACTAAATGTAAGTAACCTTTAAAGAACTTTATAAGCATTTGAAGTACAAAAATATCTTGCTGCAAAATTTATTGTTATGTAAAAATGTTAAATAGTAAATATCTGTCACTGGTGTGGTTATTTGAATTATTTATGATAAACAGACACTACGGAATACTATGTAGACATTAAAACACCAAATTAAATTTATACTACATTTTAAGTGGAGAAAGCATGTCCCATACACAGAATAAAGCATGTTTGCATTGTGTTCATGTTTGCATATGACATTATTGTGTATATGATCTAAATCATAAACAACAGTTAGCTCAAACAAGATTAATGGAGTAACAAAGGTGAGCATTTGAGCGAGGAAGGAAGTGGATTAAGGTCATCAGCAATGAGCTCTGCCAAAAAAGAGGGGCCTCTCTCTCCCAGTGGTGATCTGGTGGCACTACATATTAAGATAGTAAGGTTCTCAGAGATCTGCAGTTAGGCAGAGCACTGTATGCAAAGGAACTGGGCACAAAGTTCAAATATTGTCACTGGATTCCACAAGAACTCTGTCAAAAATGACCAATTATATGCTATGCACATTTTCACAATACAATTAATATGCAAAACATTTATGTAGATCCATCCTAACAAGTGTCCTACTTAAATAAAGCAGAAAAATGTATAAGAAAGCATTTTCTTGCTGCAAACATTATTTTAAAGAATGCTGCCAAAATAAATTCACTTATGTGTACTCTTGCTTACCCAAGCAAACTGGTGGAGATGACCACTTTCCTTGTTCACAGCGAGATGCTTTTGATCCCCTCAATAAGTAATAATCATTGCATCTGTACTCCACTGAGGATCCCGTTGTGTAACTTGCCAATAGCCCATCAACAACAGCACCATTCGCTATTTCAGGCGGAGGCTTACAGTTCTCATTATTTTCTAAGAAAAGGAATTGAATAAACCCATAACAATACAATGATAGTTATCCAAAACATGATCTTAATATTTGTACTATCACTTATACAACTATTTCTAAGTTAATCAAATTCCAAAGGTTTTAGCTTAAATATTTTTTAAAATGTATTAATTAAGAACAAATAGCAAGAAAAATTCAAATATGTTTCTTCTTTTCTTGACAGTAAAGCAGCCGTGATAAGAATGTTCTTAAATGCTTAGAAAGATTCTGAGGGTCATGGTCCACTCTAAATCTGCACTGGGCATTATCCACTCCTGTATTCTTCCTTCTCCTTTTCAATCCTATTCTCAATTAACATGTGAATGAAAGAAATACTCTCTCCAGTTTCTCTCTTTTTTAGTTAATGCTTTTAGACTCTTTTGTAGCATTTTCCTTATGTAATAAATAGTTAAGTATGTTTGGGGAAATTTTTCGTTATCTAATCAAAATATGAGAAAGATGGAAGGAAGGGGGTGATTTTGGCCTTGTGATATCCTTGAGTAAAGTCAAAATCAAGGGTGTGCTTCCTAGAAGCTGCAAGATTTCGAAGGGTAAGATGCGAAATTCCCATCAGCAGGATTTACCTGCAGAGGAGAGAGAGCCAGTACATGCATGCAGAGGGGAAGCAGTCATTCTCATGGCCAACCACTAACCCTACATCTATCTGTTACTTTTTTAATGAAACACACCTCACTTATGTGTGGTCAATTAAAGTGCAAGACTTACACTAACTCGACTTACACAACTACCCAGTAATAATATACTTTAAATGATGTTTCGATTCTGAATTTTTTTCTGGTTTTTCGAGACAGGGTTTCTCTGTGGCTTTGGAGCCTGCGCTGGAACTAGCTCTTGTAGACCAGGCTGGTCTCGAACTCACAAAGATCCGCCTGCCTCTGCCTCCCGAGTTCTGGGATTTAAGGCATGCGCCACCACCTCCCGGCGATTCTGAATTATTAATTTGGTCTAAATTCTCCAAATGCATCTACGTACTCAAAACTTCACACAGTAGAGTCAATAGATATGTGTCTCTAAATTTTTGCAAGCATTAGCATCTGGCCTTGCACAGACACACTGAACAGATGAAAAGAGCACCATAGGCATAAACGTTAGAAGTAACACACATACCAACACACTCAGGTGGCAGCGTCCATCGGCCACGATTACAAGTTATTGTACTTGATCCCCGGAGATAGTAGCCCCCTTCACACCTGTATGTCACTTTATCCCCACTGAAGTAAATCTCGGAGTGTGGTTGTGCAGCGCCATTTTCAATGGAGGGTGGTTGCTCACAGGCTACCTTCTCTTTCTCTTCTGTGGAGGTACAATTAAAGGAAGAGACCACTGAGTTACATAAGCATTTTAGGAGACCCTGAGTCAGGATTTTACCAAGTCAAGAGAGTAGCACAGGACAGACTGTGAATAAGAGCAAGTGACAGTGATACATAGGCATGAGAAAGTCCCAATAAAATCCACATTAATACACAAATTGGAAAATATTAATAAAAACTAACTTTAAAAAAATGTTACCAACCAATGCATTTGGGAGGTTCTGTCCACTTTCCATTTTCACAGAGTAGCTCTTCTGAACCCTGAATCACAAAATTAAGTTCACATTCTATGCGAACTGTTTCCCCATGACGGTAAGTTGTTGAATGTGGTTGAATTTTGGAATGTAGAGGTACAGGTGGAGGAGGACATCGATTTCTTCTTCCTTATGTAAAAATAGCAGCCTATTTAGTCATGTAATTACAAAAAATCATAAAGAGTTATTGGTAATATTTATGATACAAAGAACCAAAGAAAATATGGTAGACAGGCACCGGGAAAACCCTTTTCTGACTGCTCTCTGACACAGCATCCCTCTCCATGAGTGGGATCTGTCAATTGTTTCTTATAGAAAGATGGTGAATTAGTATGTGGTTATGTTGCGTGGCCAACATAAACTCGCAATGCCGTTCTTCCTGAAAGACCCTCTCCCTACTGACTTTAATGAATCAACCTGCTGCACTATCAGAGTCCAAATAAAGGAAGCCAGAAGGCAAGGGATAGAGGGCTAAAACTTCAAAGCAATTGCTCCCTGCACTACAGAGTTATGACAGGTACAGGCACTGCCATCCATGTCCTGTCCAGGCACCGCTTTCCTTACTGCTGGCATCTAGTTCCATCACACTTCTCTGTTTTACTCCCAGGTCGCGGACCTGCCTGTCAACAATAACATTATTTCCTATAATACATCAGAAATAGTGCCCATCATACCTTTTGCCTCTCATACCTTACCAAATCCTCAGATTTCTATTTCTTTTTCAGACTCAGTTCAAATATTATCTGTCATTTCATACAATTATAGACATGAGAATTCTCCCACAGAGTTTAATCAAACTCTTGAATGCTTACTCACACACTTGTACTTAGGTTTCCTCTGCCACATTAGGCCCCTCTATGGCTATGAATTGGTATCTTCTGAAGACAATCAAAGCACTCCCTTGAACACAACCAGTGATAGAAATCAAACCTTAGCTATTACATGTCTGGATTGCTCTAACTAAATGATCCATCTCATTTTCCATTTTCCCTTAAGGTTAGTATTCTTCTGCTGTTTGTGCTTCCTATTTTATTATTTCAGAGATGGACTTTTCACATCAAGAACTATGTGGCCACTTAAGATAGTGCCTCACTGAGCTACAGATTGAAAATGTATGACAGAAGCTTTAGAATATTAAACATAGGGCTGAGGATACAGTGATACTGATAAAGTTGCTTGTCTGACAAGTGGGGGGGCAGAGAGGGTCCTATGTATGATTCCTAGCATATGTGTAAAGTTAGGCACAGTGTCAGGTGCCTATCATCCATCACTAGGGAGGCAGAGATGGAGGCAACATGATGCTCATTACCTAAGCAGGCCAACCAATTCAATAAGCTCAGGTGCAATGAAAGGACTGTCTTCAAAAACTAAGGAGGAGAGGGGCCAAAGGAGAAACCTGGTGTACACTGCTCGCTTCCACGTGCACACATGCACATGCGCCCACACAGACATATGTACACAATACACCCATATATATGCATGTTAAATACAACAGATAATACTTACTACACAAATGCATACAAATCTTAGTTTTTAGATAGACTAATTCATTGACTTGCTACGAAATAACTATTTTAAAAGTTGTTCTGTAACTATAACTAGAGGTGATCATTCAGAGATCATAGAAATTAAAGCTAATTTTTAAGCATAAAATTTTAAAAAATTACCTTCACATATCGGAGATTCTGGATACCAGCCAAAGTTATAACACTGAATTAAATCAGATCCACTTAAATAATAATTTTCATGACAGAAAAATTGGACTACATCTCCTTCTTCATAGGTTTGCTTTACAGGATGAAAATAGCCATTTTCTATTAATCTCAAAGAAGAGCACATTAATTCTAAAAAATGAAAGAATAGATTAAAAATAACAAAACATGTTTATTTTCCTAATAGAAATGTACTATTTACAATCCATATTAAAACATTAGCTATATTCTGTTCTATAAGCTTATTAATATATTTTATCTTGTTAAATAGCAGCAGGTTTAAATGAATTGAATCACAATAGCTAAAACGAGGTTCTCTTGTTTGAGAGCTTGAAATGAACACGTCTACTATTAACTAAACTACAGCCGAAAACAAAGCTAAGATGCATGGGATGTTACTGGCAGGACAACGTATATGAGATGAACCTCTGCAGCGAAGCAGTTATTACTGAAGTGAGAACCTACTGTTGCACTGTGGTGTGAAGGACCACCCATGTGCGTGGCACTCCGCTTCCTCAGCCTGCTTCCCCGTAGTGGTGTAGTAGCCGGCAGCACAGGAGTATTGCACTTTCTCCTTCACTTTGAATATTCTCTGTGTCGTGGAATAATTCCCATGATACAACTCAGGGGCCAAGCATGTCTCTGAAATGTTAAACATTTATCTTATGATCTTTGATAAACTCCATCAACACCCTAGAATATTAAAAAGTCCCAAAGGCATCACATTGAATATTAACAATATATGGCAAAGCCAACTGTTGCAAAATTGAAAAAAATCACTTTGCCTTTGCCTCTGTGATTCCCTTCTCATGTTTCTTTAAACCATCTCTATCAGTCTCCTACTTTGAAAAATTGGTCCATTGTACTTGACCAAAGGCCTCATTTCAGATGAAGTCTTGTGAAGAAATATTTTGATTAAGTGTCTTCTGTGGATTTCACTTTGAGCATCTCAGCTCTATCTTATTAGCTCAAAATTAAGATCTGATGAGGCAGGAGACTTTGGAGTGGAGTAAGATCTGATGAGGCAGGAGACTTGCTGCAGTTGAGAACACATGGATTAAGAAAATACCAAGCATGTGAGAAAAGAAAAATACTGTCACCTTCTCAAATAGAAGAAACATAGTGGAAAATCAGTTATACAGATTAAAATTGTCTTTTGAGTGATGCATATCCTCATAGGATCTTATACTTTCATCAGGAAATAACATTATTGTGTGCTCACCTTGCTCCTTCCTGCAGAACGGTGGAGAAGACCATCCTTCAGGAAGACACTGGACCACCTCCTCACTCTTTCCTCCAGTGGTTTTATATCCTGAAGTGCAACCATAGCGCATGGTCTCTTGAATTTTGTACAGTACTTTCCCATCGGAGACATAACCATTCCTTAGGACAGGCTTAAGGCATTTTTCTGTGTTTTAAAAGTAAATGTGCTTTAGTGTCATGAAGAAATTACTGTGGCAATCTACCTAATAGAAAAATTCAGATTATACTTTTCTAAACTGAAAAACAACACAAACATATAATGGAATGTGAGTTGGAATTTTGAGGAATAAAATAATTTCCACTTCATAGTTCCTTGATATAGTTTAATTTTGGAAATATCTTACATGCCCTGCATAAAATTTCTTTGGAAATGTATTCAGTTTGACATTAACTGCTGTGGGATAATGTTCTTGTACACTGTAAGAATTTGTCACTTGAATTTATCTGATAAAATGCTGATTGACCATTAGCCAGGGAGGAAGTATAGGCCGGGTAACTAGAGTAGGAGCATTTTGGGGAGAGGAAAAGAGAGACACAGGAACCAGCTGGACACAGAGCAAGCAAGATAACAATGCCTCACTGATAAAAGGTACCAAGGAACGTGGCTAACACAGACAAGAATTATGGGTTAATTTAAGTTGTGAGAGCTATTTAATAATAAGTATGAACAAATAGGCCAAACAGTTTATTCCTAATATAAGCCTCTGTGTATTTCTTTGGGACTGAATGGCTGTGGGACCAGGTGGGACAGAAGCTTCCATGTACAACTAACTGTTTTTGTATTTACAAATTTTAATTTTTATAGCCACTCCTACTCTTACCACATCTTCTTTTGGGAAATGCTCCAATAGCTTTTCACTAATTGTCAGTAATCATAAGTAAAATTAATCTCTTCCTGAGATTTTCATTGTTTTATTCCATTGTTTTACAATATAAAAAGTACTTAATGGACAATTAAATAATTCTAAAGTATATTGCTATAATTCATTCACGCTTTCAGAAAATATTTCTGGACCACCTCACTGCACAGAATCCAGGAGTCAGTGTATGTAGACTAAGTCATACATATGATCCCGAAAACCTCTGAGTCTACAATCAAGTCCTGTGTAAATATGTGCAACAGTAAGGTGCAATACAGTAAAAATTACCACCACAATCGCTATCATTTTTATGTTGTATTATTGGACCTTTATGACAAAACAATCTAGAAGGGTTAAGAAACTTGCCCAAGGTTAATATTAGCAAAGGCACATTTCCTACTAGCTGTGTGGCAAACACTCCACATGAAAGTTTCTACTGAGTCAGTATTAATTCCATTTTTTGCATAAAAATCAGGCTGAGAATTTTCAAATCACTTTCATAGGGGTGGTACTAAAATCACATGCAGTCAGTTGACTGAAGAAATTCTCTTGACCATTATGCTCTCATGCCAATCTCTGCAAAGTTGTATTTCTTAAGAGAGCAACTTCAAGCTATGTTGTTATGCATGTTCTATGATGTTATAGTGAGAGTTATATTATAGATCTATGTTCTATGTTAATAGAAAAATGTTTAACTAAATTTTGGTCTGTCCTGAAGTCACAGAATGACTATCTTATGTAGTTCTGTTTACTAGGAATATCAACTATTACCATGCCAAAACTCCTCTTCTGAAAGGAAAGGACATAATGTAAGCCCTTTACTCTGGAAGGTAATCTGGAATCCGGCGGACTCTCAATTTAAGACATTTTACCTAAGCCAGGGAAGCTGGGGATAAAGGGACACACCATGTCATGAAGCAATGCAATAAGCCCTTTACGATACTCCTCACAGCTCTGAAGTCGCTATGCCGAAAACTGCGGCTTTCACTGGATAGGAAAAGGAAAAGTGGGCATGCAGATAAGTGATAAGTATACACAAGCAAAAGAACTAGAATGGCTCATCCCTTATAAAACTTATTCTGACTTCCTCTTAAAGATTGTGGATATAATTAAAGTAGCCCAAATGTATCTGTCATTTGCAGCACAAAAAGTAACATTTTTAGATAATTCTTCACAAGTGCTATTAAAAAAAACAAATGAAGTGACTTATTGATATAAAAGCATCATTTACAGAATTTCATATGTGGTATTTATAATGGTATTTTATTATTATATACACAAAGCTTAATCACCATTCATATTTGATATAGATAAGCATTCTCTTCCCAGGAGCTAGTTTCTAAGCGTTGCGCTGAAGCATGCACTGACTTACTGAAGCACCTTGGCTTTGGAGACCAGCCTTCTGCTGTACACCTGGTTTTCTCTTCTTGCTTCCCACTTTCGGTTGCATAGCCAGCCAAGCAAAAGAATGACAGTGTTTTGTTTATACTCATTGGAAAGTAAAAGCTTTTAAATGTATAATAATATTGGGCAATCCTTCCATTTTCCACGGCAGGAAAATCACACTGCTTCTCTGAAATGAGGAAAACTCAAGCTGAAAATGGAAAAACATGTAAACCCATGAAACACAGCATCCCTAAATATTTTTTTGGAGATCCTTCAGTTTGCACTTATTTTCATAACCTAAGTTTAGAAGTGATACTGCGATGACCTAAATATCTAATATCATGCCCTCCTCTCTTTATATCTGCTGGCAATTCTGAATAGCTGTGTTACACAGAATAACTAACAGGCGATTTCATCCTGGAAACATGCTCCGGTTTTGTAGAACAACACTCTCATAGGCACATCATGATATCACATATGCAATATGCAATTTTAACCTTTCCAAAAGTCACATTAGTAGAAGTAAAAATAAAAATAAAAGCATGATTTGTTTATGTCATAGGTTTTACTCAAAGGTGTTAAAATATTTTGTATTCTTTGTTCTTACTCTTTCAATTCAGCAGGCATTTCCAGAACAGCTCTCCTTGGTTCTGTTATGTTTCCATGCTCAATAGCCATAAAGTTGACACTTTACTGGCAGGAAGTTGATTTTAAGGCTCCCCTGGAGATGTCAAGACCCACAGATGCTCCAATCTCTTAATTAAGTAATTAAATTTGCATATACCCTTCACACCTCCACACATATAGTTTACATCATCTCTGGATGAGTAGTCTATTTAGTACATTGCCTGCCCTTTATTTTATGAATGTAAATTCAAATTCAATTTTTGTTTCTGAGACCTTCCTGCAACTTTTTCCCAACTAATTTCTATCTGAATGAACCAACAAATGGGGACCCAGAGATTCAGGCTGCCAAGCTGTGTGACTAGTGTCTGCTACATCAGAACAAATGAGGTCGCTAAGATACAGAAACTCACACAACTGTGAAATAAGTGGCTTTCTTTTAGAAAAGGAGCATATAGTGAATTAAAATAAAAGGTTTCAACAATAACTTTGAAAACCAGAATGTCTAAGTGGCCAGGGAGCAAATAATTAGCTTGATTTGTGATTGGGAAATTCATATCTGACCGCCAATACATTACTACAGTACCACTAAAATATTTGATAAAATGTTTGAAAGAAACAGGCCAATTCTCATAGTGACTGGAGAAACAGGACCTCTCATACACAAAAAAGTATACTGGAGATATTTAGGAAAGCAAAACCCATATGAGACACTTCATAGAAAGGCACCTAGTGAGTTCAAAGAGATAGCAATTTTATATGATCATTGTTCATAATAACATCGGACTGCAAAAAATGCCTAAGTTCCCTTTAATAGCAGAGAAGATAATGCTGCAGTTTAGACCAGTGATTCTCAACCTTCCTAATACTGCAACCCTTAAATATTTATAGTTCCCCATGTTGTAGCTACCCCCAACCATGAAATTATTTTGTTACTAAAATAACTATAATTTTGCTAGTGTTACAAAGCATAATGTAAATATCTGATATGCAGGATATCAGATATGTGACCCATAGGTTGAGAACCACGGATTTAGACAATGACAACACAGAGTGAACTAGATAGAAACCCACAATTTTCAAATCATCCTGGAAAGCATAACAGTGAGTGAAAGAAGCTAGTTGCATATAAATTATGTGATTTGTTTAAAGAGGCAAAGTAAGCCATAGTAAAGAGGTCAAAATCATTAACTCTGTGATTTTTCTGCCTTAGGCAAATAATGATAGCAGTGCTGTCCAGGGCTGAGAAAAACAGGACAAAAATCATAGGCACTGTAGTACTGCCAGCATCTAATGAAACATATGCAGTAGAGTCCCCGAGAATTCTAACGTTTTCCATTCCCAAGCACCAGGAGTTTACAATGGAAACCCCAAAATAGCTGTATTATGGAAAACAGTGATGATCCCAAGGGCCACTGTTATGGATAGAGACAATGGGTAGACTGTCTGGATTATGCCTCATGTCCCCTGTTCTGGACATGCTCTTCCAACACCAGCAGAGGTAACAAACATGCCTTGATAAATGGACACTCACCAGAAAAATGTCAGGAAGTCACCATGATAAAAGAGTCAACAGACTACAAACTCAATATTAGATGAAACCTGCTGTGTAAATAAGCACAGAACTTCACAACTGCATGACCAGTATCCTAAACACATAAGGAAAGACACTGGCAATTCAGACCAAAAAAAAATAGAGTTACAGAAGAGGAGGCAAGTGGCTCCAATGAACATGAATATACACAACAGAGAAAAACCTCTCAAGTATATAAAATAGCAGAATAGTTTTAGGGAAAGAACTAATAAATACAATAAATGTAGACATTGACATTTTCTTCGTGACAGTATAGTTCCCATATTGTATAATTCCAGGGGCATCAACCACATTCTGGGCTTCAGAGGTTCAAGAAGGAAACAGAAACTGTGAGACAAATAATGTATTTTATAATATCAAAGTCAGGAATTACTCTGGATAAAATCACATAATGCTTGACAAGGGATTTGAAAGATCAAAAACCACCATAAAGTTAAGTTTAATCGTCTACTAAAGGCTCCCCCAAAGTCAGCTATCAAAAGGCACAAAGCAAGATAATTAGAAAAATATAGGAAATTGCAAAAGTCTTAACATCCAAAGAAATATAGGAGTAAATGTGAAAACTTACTAAGAAGCAAGGACTAGGAAGAAGCAACACTGAGATAATCTCACCGGAAAACATACCCCCACATGGGATTATTTGAAGCATTCATGAAGACAATAAAAGGCAAGAAAATCACGTTGACTTTTGGGAGATTATAAGCTCTGAAGCAGAGATAATATACTGTTTTACAAAGTGTTCCGCACAAGTAAGAGAGATGACGTGATTGATCACACAGCTATACTGATTTCAGAGCTATTCATGGGTGAGCTGGAATTAGAATAACGATATGCCCATCACTAGAACAGCAGATAAATAAAACATAAAACTCTACAACAGTTGAAAACAATGTGGAAATAATAGTATCTCATAAAATAAAACATTTAGAAGATAAAAGTCTACAGTAAGGTTTCATTACTATGAGTGCAAAATGTAGTGCTATGCATAGAAAAGCCTTGTGTCTGGCTTTGAGAAAAATGCTTCGGTAAAGCCTTTGCTGTGCTTGGGTTAATCAGTAGAGGCTGGAAAATTGTTTTGAGATTGTTTAAACCTTGAAGAAATGCTGTTTCTCTGGAGAATCTACTTGGTGATACGTGAGAGTTTGCAGCTTCACCGACTTTGGTCCTAAGGCACTTCTGGCAAACCTGGAGTTCTTTTGTTTCTTCACATTTATTACTATATTTCTTTGGATGTTAAGATTTCTTATTTTTTATTTTAATTATTTTGCTTTATGCCTTTTGACAGCTGAATTTTGAGGAGTCTTTGCAATCCATAATCAAAAGGTATTGAGATATATGCAGGCTGTCTGCTCTCAAAGGCAGCAAGATGACTTTGGTAGTTGGGACCTTTCCCAGCCCTAATTAACCTTGCATGTGTTTGAATAAAGTAACTGGAGTGAGCTAGCTGAGTGTCAGGCTTTCCCAAGAAGGCTGTACCCCTCTGCTCCTTTGGAAAATGAAGGCTTAGCATCTTGTTGGTGAACTTCTCTCTCTACTGTGGCACCTATGAGCCAACATCAAACAATAGCAAAACTCATTTAAAAAACTGGTCTTGTTACTAGCACAGGGATATTGCTCCTGTATGCAAGCAGATTACTTGCTTTACTTGTATGAAATGAGAGTAACATAGTTTCACTTGGATAATATTGTTGGTAAAAAAAATTTGTGTAAACTAGTCAAGTAAAACAAAATTATAATTACAAATGTTAATTTAGAGAAGCTCTCGCTGGTCACTGACTCATCCGCCTCACCTAACCTTACCATCTTATAACACTGACTACATCACTAGTAATTCTCACTGGTACACTGCCCACCTTTCACTCAAATCTGGTTTACACTCTAGGGAGTCTACCTATAAAGATCTATAAATAGCAAATCTGCAGTATTGGTATCTCTAGACAATTTGATTTATAGCATTGTTGTGACAGAATCACCTCTGTAGCCTTTCTCTCCCCCAGTGCTCCTGTTTCTATAATCAACTTTATTGCCCTCAAAGTATCGGTACTTCATAGCTCCAGACAATGAGCACCAGGAGTAGAAATATTGCTGATGACTTTGTTCTTCTTCAAATTTCCCAATTAAACTCTCGCTATAAGAGGAAAGAACTAAACTATGCAAGTATTAGTATTATGCATGGATTCTTACCTAAAACTACAATTAAGGCAAATACACGATTTCCAAATTGTTGCATATTAACCAGAAAACCCTTTAAAGTCATTTAGTTCCTGCCTCCTTATGCCCACAAATCTAGAGAAATAAAGTTTTGTTTTGATTGTCCAAGTTGATTGTCCATACTATAAAAATACACCAGTTTTGTTCAAAGAAACATTATCAAAATTTTAAAACATTGTTACATTTATTTAGAGCATGTGTTACAAAATTGGTATATTGAAATAAAATATCAAGTTAAAATTCAAGTAATATGACAGTTAGACTCTCAATTTTCTATTTACATTTTAGAGAATAAGGAATACTAAAAGAATTAACTTTACCTTCTGCATAGACTTCTCCTAAGATGAATAATATAAAGATAACTAGCAAGTATCTCAACCTCATCTTCAGTTGCTTTTCTCATGAAGATTTTTAAAATCCTAGAGCACCCGGGATCTCATCACTGAGTACACAATACTTCTGACAAAACAAGTTAATAATTACAACGTCTCTCTAAGTAAATACCTTTGGAACAAGCTAACATTTTGCTTAACACATTCTCAAACAATTCAAAATAATGTAATTGTACTAGTTGATAATATTTTTCATCCAGAGTTCAACAGAAATATACTAAGCAACAGAGGCAACAATGTTAATGGTATAAATAATGCATACAGTCCGAATAAAGAAGGGTACATTTTAACTCAGATTCCCAACTGTATATTCCTAGGGCAAAGTCTACCTGCCCACAGCTGTTTACCAGCTTTGACAGAGCAAAGATGAACTTAGGATCGTGAGGTAACAGAGACCTGAGGTGAAAATGCATTATCTGGACTGCAGTCCCCAAAGACATCAATGATTTTGTCTCAAACTATGACAGGAAGTTATCAGAAACAGTAAGGCACAACATGCAGTGTGCATGAGCTCTGTGGGAGTGGGCAGATGGATACCATTACAGCATCACTCATGTATGGAAAAGTTTGGAATGGCCACTATGGGCTTGTCTTAATGTCCTTGTCTCCACCGCCCAGATGCTTCCCACTAGGCCTCACATCTGAAAACAATTGTGTTGCAAATATTAAGGGTCCTACACATAATCATTTGGAAGACATACTCAATGCACAGCAGTGCCCACTATTGTGCTGTTCTTCCATCCTTCTGTCATTGGTGTGGTATATTGATTAGGTTCCTTAGTTAACACATCCGCGTCTCAAGAGCAAGTCAGTGATGTACACTCCATTCAATGCACTTCTGCATTTACTAGCTCCCTGTTTGTGCTTATGTATTCGTCATGGATATTCTTATCAGGCTTTGGTATCCTTTGATTTTGACTTTACAGGAGTTTGGAAATGTCTTTGCTACTTTCTAGGTGGCCAGGTACAATTTAAGTGAGATTGGTTTAGTTCAGATAAAAACATTTGGAAGACACCACTCAAGTCTCCAGCTAAAAAATCTTCCCTTTGGGAAATTTTCTGTTCTCAATTTCTTATTCAGTTTAAGTCTGATTAAACTGTTCTAATTTTTTTTCTGATTCAGTATTGATGGGTATCTACTCAAAACTAAAGCATTTATTTAGTTCAGTTCTGAAAGCCTGAAGGCATGCTGCTGGTTATCAGCGTATGACTGTGATATTTAAATCGTATTTGTCTGCTATAGTCACACTTCCTTCCACTGGTTTCCATTTGCACTCAATGTCTTTGTTCCCTTCATTGTCACTCTGTTTGTATCTTTAAATCACTGTCTCTCCTAGATAATAGACAAGATAGTTGTGGGTTTATAAAATGCATTTACGCCTTTTCATGGCGGCAGGTCCTTGGTGAGTGCCA
>JAQHUG010000309.1:61934-86270 GCA_028555095.1 Dicrostonyx torquatus
CCTCACAAACTCCACACTCTTGGCAGTTCTTTTGCTAAGTGTTATATTGCATTAAAAATCAAAACAAAATAAAACATTTTGTATCTTTGGTGTGACCATCTGTGCGAACAAACAGGATAACAGGATCACAGAACAACTATAAACCTATGACACCCAATGACCCTGTGGGGTGGCTGTGCGAGCTGAACTGAGTTAATGATTGTATTAATTTGATAGTGTTCTGCAAAATCCAAAATTTGTCACTGCTTAACATCAAATACTTTTAATTTTACTCTACAATACTTACTCCTTTCCTTACTAACCAGCCATGTACCAATGCTTGTAAAATAACTAGACTTTTAAAATTTGATATATTTTTTCCTTTCATATTTCCCTGTCACCCTGGCTCGTACATCACTCTATGTGATCAAAACAGTGGATCTCTACTGTAGAAAGGGGGCTTGTATCAAACAAGCAGGTCAATGTCTTCATGAGGAAAGAGGTGCAAGGAACGTTAATAGGTAGGAATAAGACTTTCAAGCTGTTAGAATCTTGGATTTCTCACTGTAAGGTGAGCTGCTCTACTCATAATAGTCCCTATTTCATTGACCTGGGAAAGTGGCCAAAACAGTACTTCTAAAACCATACAGATCTACAGCAAAAAGCAAGGTACAAGCTGGGGTCAATAGCTTTCATCCTCTTGATGCTTTCCGCCCAATGTGGGTGGAGGAAAAGAATGACATTATTACAGGACAAACACACTGGACGAGAGAGAGCACAAGCCAAAGTGTGAAATGTGCAGCAGTCACCAGAAATCAACCACAGAAAGAGCAGTCTGTAGCGCTGAGAAGTACAAGGCACATTGGAGCGATGGCTCCGTGGCTAGGAGCACTTGCTGCTCTTACACAGGGCCTAAACTTGACTCCCAGCACTGACGCGGTTGCTCACAACCTTCTACAACTCCAGTTTCAAGGGACCCAACATGTTCCTGTGACTGACACGACTCCTTCATGCATGTGGTGCAAATATATATACACACATATACATAGGAATTTGGTAAATATTTAAAAAAAGAACTTCAAGGTATGTCAACTGCCTTCCTTAGATTGCTCAATTATATAATATCTTCAGAATCAAGTTTACATAAAAGTGTATGATTAGAATCCATTTAAGCTAAGCTGGCTTTACAAATGTCCACATACCCACCAAACAGTCACAGGCAAGTTAGCACTCCAAACGGTTTCTAGACTTTCACATGATCACAGCATTAGCAGCTAACACGTAAGTTTCTCATTCAGTGTCTGCCTGGCATATATTAAGTGACAGTAGTCAGAGTAAAAACAATTGTTGCTATATAGCTACAATGAATACTATATGAATATAAATCATGTCTGAAAAATCTAAATTTGATACACAGGAGATTTTTAAAGGTATATTTAATAATAAGCCATGGCCATTACAGTTACTCTCACTTTAAACTGATCAACTCTGGCTTCTAAGAAGCATGTTATAAAATATTTGACTTACACTAGACAAAATATACTTTTTTGCTTTTTTCAAACATAATTGACTTTCACTGTAATCATGAAAATTTTGTGTTTGAGAATATATTATTTAATACACACACATAACATCCTGGCAAAATCATATTGTTAAGAGTGAATATAATTTTAATGGACTGAAACAGATGTGTACCAAACAAATGCACAGTTCAACCTTTACCATTCTTCCTGTGTTATTTCCTAATGTGGGTCTGGGAAACGGGCTGACTTTTATTTACACTTACTTCTAACATCAACTTCTCACGAGCTACTCTTGCAGAGAGTGTAGCTCTCCACTTCCTCTGAATTATAATTGCTGATGCTCTCATCTTCAAGAACCTAAAAAGTAGATTAGAAAGTAACGTAAATCAGTTTAATCTCGTCAGTGCTGCCACACAATACTGCGGAGAAAGAAAATATAAGGAGAGCAATGACGCAAAATGAGGAAGTGCACCTCATGCTTCAGCTCCAGCAGTCAGATTTCACACAATGAGAGCCAGGTTTGCAGTTAACAAACTTCTACTGCATAAAAATAAACTCTGAAAAAGACTTTTGTACATTTTTCAAAAGTCTTATTAGGAATTAGAAAACTTCCTGGATGAAGGAGGTGGTAACTGAAATAAAGTCCTCAGAGGAGAAAGGGACACTTCCTGGGAAGGAAAGGCCAGTTCTGTGACATGAACGTGATACAGAACAAAAGAGCAATGACTAGTTTTTAACACCGTGATCCTTAGAAAACAAGGCTGAGCTTCAGAGAGACTTGCTCGTCATTTTGGTACAGGAAACACAAGCATATACCTTGATACTGACAGTAAACATCACCTACATGTTAGCCCATTTCACCAACAGTATTGGTCAAGGAGTTCCTCAAATTCTGGCGGTCCCCTTTAGTGAATTTTAAGCAATACCTGATGCACTGGCTCATCAATTCTGGATAAAGAAAAATTCTTACACCATGGCATAAAAAAATAATAAAAGGATATCTAGTAAAATTTTATTTTTTTTTATTTAATTTTTTTTTTTTTGTGGTTTTTTGAGACAGGGTTTCTCTGTAGCTTTGGAGCCTGTCCTGGAACTAGCTCTTGTAGACCAGGCTGGTCTCGAACTCACAAAGATCCTCCTACTTCTGCCTCCCGAGTGCTGGGATTAAAGGCGTGTGCCACCACCGCCCAGCTCTAGTAAAATTTTATGAACATTTTAAAAACGAAATAGGAATAGGAGGATAAATTCTATAAGGACAGGCTCCTCATCATTAAGGATAAAGTTGATGGAAAATAACACACCCGAAAACAAAAACAAAACCCGCACTGCTCCATCAGTAGAGTGTCTGCTGGATTCAGATCATGGGTGCCCAGGTAAAAGCCAGCCATAGCTGACCAGTCTGTAAGCATAGCACTGAGGTGTGGAGACAGGCAGGTCCTGAGCTTGCTGGGTACTCACTCTAGCTAACAGGGGAGTTTAGTCCAAGACCCTGTCTCGAAAAATAAGCAGACAGAGATCACCCCTGTCTCTCCCTGTACTCACACATACATCACATACGCAAAAGTCAACAACTGTTGCTAGTGGCTAAATCAACAAAGAAAGCAGACGTCAACACTAAACCAGTTCATGCACTTGCTAATCTGTTGTCCTTATAGCCCTTTGGATTGAATTAATCACATAAATATTTTTTTACTAAATTATACTATCAAAGTTATACTTTATAAAGAAAACTAAGGATATATTTTGTAGAAACACATTATTTTTAAGAGTTGATAAGTTGAACATATCAACTATTTGAAACAAACAACATGACTTTACCTAGGATCCTACATACTTCCATAGAGTTGTAATACCTTACCTCATTCTCTCCAGCTTCGCACAGAAGTAGCCTTGAATAATTTTAGCAGCTTTTAATAAAGCTATATATCTCTTGCGTGTTATCCAACACCTATACCAAGCTTGAATCCTACAGGCAGCTTCCACTTTTGATAAGTATTTTCTAGCTTTATGCGTCCTCCACACAGCCTGTATCAAGCATATAAATATAATAAGGATACAGTAATGGTCTAAGGTTACAAACTAGGAAAATCTTATGTAGTTCATGTTATATTAATTGTATATATAAAACCAGTTAATATACAATTAATGGAAGCAAACTGTTAATTGTAAAAATCAAGTTGGACTCCACCTCTTTACTAGACAGACAGACACACACTGAACCTGCTGGCAGCAGTGGTTATTACAAGACTGTATGTGCAGTTTACTCTTGATCCGACACACTGTGCGGCTGGAGGCCAGCCCACTTCAGCACAGTCTAATCGGAATTTAAAACTGTAAACTATGCATTATTTGTTTAAAACCAGATAGACACGCACTGTCCTCAATACACCCAGAAGAACAGAAATAAGATAAGCTCTACTTCCTGGAGAAGAGGAGCAACAGCTCCTGCTCCACGTTCATTTGTCATTATATGCTCTGCCTGCAGCAGAATTTTGAAAGGATAGTCAGATTTTCCCATTTCGGCAACATTAACAATAATAATTCCTATAACTGACTCAATTAAAAATTCCAAAAATGATTAATTTTTATAGCAACAAAATATAGAAATCATGGACCAGAGAAATTAAATAACTATTGATCTACCATTCAAATGGAACAAGGACTATTATAGTTAATATTTATAAATATCTTGTGAAATGAAATACCTCCCAAGCCTACTTATATAAAATATAATTCAGTTGACTTTTTGTGAGATTATTTTGGTTTTTCTGTCATGTAGCTGATGCGATCCTTAATTGAAAACTAAAATCCACTGATTCTTAGCTTCTGGAATTTGAGCACACTTCTGTTTTCCCCCAATCCTTGGCTTCCTGATACCAAGTTCTTAGCTTACTTATTTCTTAGGATCATGCAGACTTTGCTCAATACTCTTATGACCTCCCGATCCAAGCCTTAGGCTCTCTTCTTCCTAGACATCCTTCCATAGGTTCAATGATCAGAATGTGATAAAAATGTACAAATCAGTAAAACACCCACCACTCTTCTGACCTCCAGAAACAGTGGGCTTCCTTAGTAGACACCCTGCTGGGATACCTGTGTGCTCCTCAGCATCTGATTCCTGTCGCCATGAAGGGTATGTCTGCAGAACTGCTAGCATTTTGTTTCCTTTCAAAACTGATCTATAATAATGTCATACCACCACTAGTGTGTGTGTGTGTGTGTGTGTGTGTGTGTTTGTGTGTGTGTGTATTTCTTTGCTCAATAAACAGCTTTAGAACATGCACTTGGTGGAGAGACTCTAGTGTGCTAGGCAGGTGCTTCTGTGACACATTACTTACCTGGCAGCCTCTTTCAGATTCCATTTGCCTCCTTGCTTTAAAGGCTCTGAAATGCTTCTGTATAACCACGGCAGCCTCATGCTGCTGCTGAGTTTGCTTTGCGGTGTTCAAATCCAGAAAATGCGTCTGAATAAGAGTTGTTTCTTCCTTACTGGCATTGAGCAGAAGAGCTTGCTGTCTCCTTTTATTTGCTCTATATTTTTCTTGTATTACTTTTGCCGCCCACCGAAGCTGCTGGTAGAAACGGTGCTTCCTATGCATCCTATATGTGCTTTGTATTATGACAGCAGCACTATGCTTTTCCTTTAAAAGCTGGCTCACTCTCATTCCTTTATGTGCAGCTTGAACGACCACAGCAGAATCCCACTGTCCGATTGGTCTGGTAAGTTTTTCTGTTTGTAGTTTCAAAGCTCTGTATGTTCGATAATGCCGCTGGATTATGATCGAAGCACGCTTCCAGGTGTGAAATCTAACATATGTTCTGTGCATTCTAAAAGTAGCCTGGATAAGAACTGCAGCCCTGTGCATTTCTTGTAACTTCTTTTGGACCACCAGTCTTCGATAAGATGACTGTATTGTAACGGCTGCCCTCCGTAAGTGCAAGAATTGGTGCAACTCACGCTTGGTGCAGAGGGTGGCTCGATATTTCCTCTGAACAAATATAGCAGCGTTTCTGAGAGCAATGAATCTCCTCCTTGCTACTAGAGCTCTAAACTTACTCTGAATAAGGACTGCAGAGGAATGCATAGTCTTCAACTGTCTTCTGGTTTTCATTCCCCTAAAGGCAGCCTGTAGGGTCGCAGCAGCACATCTCTGTCTGACGGAAAGCTGCCTCTGCAGTTCTGCAGCTCTGTGTGCTTGGTATTGTTTCTGGATCACAGCTGCGGCCTGTTTCAAACACTGGTACCTCACACAGGCTCTGTGCATCCTGAAGGTGGCCTGGATCACAGTGGCAGCCCTGTGCATCTTTTGCAACCTTCTCCTTACCACCCATCCTCTGTATGACGACTGGATCTTAATAACTGCCTTTTCCCACAGAAATTGTTGGTGATACTTGGTGCGAAGATTTGCACGGTATCGTCTCTGAATCCAAATAACAGTTTTCCTGAGAGAGAGGAATTTTCTTCTCATCAGTAGCGTTCTGTATCTCCTCTGAATGAGAGTGGCAGCCAAATGCATAGCTTTTAGATGTCTCCTAGCTTTCTGTCCCCTGAAGGCAGCCTGAATGACTATTACAGAATGTCTCAGTCTACGGTACCTCTGAAACTGAATGCTTCTTTCTTTCGCTGCTCGGAATCTCTGCTGCAGCAATTTCGCTACCTTCTGTAACCTATGAAAATATGTTTGCTGTCTGTATCGTCGAAAGTGAGACTGAATGACTGTTGCTGCAACCCGCATCTTTCTTACAGTCTGCCTCACTCTTGCTCCTCTGGCAGCTGCCTGAAGAGTTCGAATGCCCTGCAGAGTTGTCAGGAACTTTTCACGCTGAATTTTCCCTAGACAACGCGCTCTGTATCTCTCTTGAATCGCAACTGCTGCTGCTCTCATCCTCTGGTACCTCACTCTCGACTGATGCATCTTAAACGTGGCTTTAATAAGCGTTGCTGCCACGTGCATGTGTTGAATGTGCCTTCTCACTCGGACTCCTCTGTAAAGAGCTTGAACTTTAATTGCTGTTTTCTTTAAGTTAAGATAGTGCTGACGTTGCTGGGTTGTAATTTGACTGCTCCGATACCACCTCTGAATTACAACGGCCGAAGTTCTGTAGCTCGTGTACTGCTTTCGGCTTCTGTAAGCTCTAAACTTGGACTGCAGGGTGACTGCTGCTCTGTTGCATTCTCTTATTTCTCTTCTCACCTTCATACCACGGTAAGCTGACTGTAAAATTATCACAGCGGCTTTCGTTTCCAAATATAAACGGCGCTGTTCTCTTCCAACTCTGTAAGTCCTGTAACACACCTGAATCTGAAGAGCAGCTGTTTTCAGGGTCTTCCACTTCCTCCGCTGGACATGCATTCTGTAATACGACTGTATGAGGGCGGCACATCTGTGCTGCCGCTCAATCTGTCTTCTCAGCATCTTTCCTTTCCAGGTGGCCTGAAACACCAGAGCGGCGCGGCGGAGTTCAGCGTACTCCGAGCGCTGCCTCTTTCCTGCAGCCCATGCCCTAACATGCTGTTGGAGGACTATTGCTGCTCTTCTCCGTAGTTTAAACTGTTTCTGGGCCAGGACCATTCTAAAAGTAGACTGGATCTTCACTGCAGCCCCGTGTTTCCTCCTGAGCTGCTGCCGGACTCTCCAGCCGCGGTAGGCAGACTGGAGGGAAACCACAGCCATTCTTGTCTTGAGAAATTGTGTCCTCACGTCATAAGCGATCTTGTGTGCCCTGTACCATCTCTGAATCTTCACAGCAGACTGAAGCACAGTTTGGAACTTCCTCCTCTGACTGTAGCCTCTAAAAACCCTCTGAATTGTAAGGGCAGCCTTAGACTGCCGCTTGATTACCTGGCGGACTTTGTAGCCTCTGAAAGCTGCCTGCAGACAAATAGCTGCTCCTTTGACCTGCAAGAATTTCCTCCTTTGTCTGACTTGGGCTTTATAGGCACAGTAGAAACTCTGGATGACAGCAGCTGCCTTGTACACCTTCAGGTACCGCTGCCTCATTCTCCTCATTCTGAAGTAAGACTGGAGAGAGGTGGCAGCTCTGTTTTGCAGTCTCATCTGCTTTCGGACCAGGTATCCTCTAAAATATGCCTGCAGTTTGATACAGGACACACGCATCTGCGTGTACTCCCTTCTCTTTCGCACAGCCATCTTTTGGGAACGGTACCAGCACTGGATAAACAGTGCAGCTGCTCTAAAATGTAAATACCGCTTACGTGTTTGTTTCATTCTGACAACTGACTGCAGCTTTATGGCAGCCTCTCTGAAGTTCTGAAAGTTCTTTCTCGACACGTACGCCCGGTAATATGACTGAATCTTTACAACAGATGCTAAAGTGTGACTGAACGTTTTCCTGGCTCGCATCCCTCTGTAGGCTGACTGCAGGACAATCACTGACGATCGTGTCTTCTGATACGATGCTAGAGCTTTTCTGGCTAAAACGGAAGCTCGGAAATGAGTCTGAATTATAATAGCTGCTTTCTTTATCTTCTTGTATTTCTGTAATTGCTGATGTTTTCTTATGTGTGCTTGCAATCTGATTATAATCTTTTTAAGCTTTAAAAATCGAAATCTTTCCTGTCTCATTCTCCAATAGGATTGAAGAACACAAGCGGCTCGAATCTGCCTGTGTAAATGGCGAGCCTTCATCCTCCTGAACGCAGCCTGCAGTCGGAGGGCAGCGGCTCGCTTCTGCAGATAGTCAGAGCGTGCTAGCTTCCCCTTCTGATATGCCCTGAAGTGCATCTGGAGAGTCAGAACAGCGTCTTTCCTTCTCTTATATGACTTTTGGGCTTGAAAGCACCGAAATCTTCTCTGGATGACTACAACACAAGATCTAATATGAATATATTTCTGCATTTCCCGGTGCCTTCTATACCATGACTGGATCACAACAGCGGACCTTTCTCTCGCTTGTTTCCTGAGATGCCATTCTCTGAAAGCTCGCTGCAGGGTCACCACGGCTTTAGTTTGTAACCGCAGCTTGCGTCGCTTCCACCTTCTGAACAGAAACTGGATGACAAGAGAGGAGGATTTCAGCATTTTAAATCTTTGCTGATCTTGTTTTCTTCTTAAACACGCACGCCAAAGCCTCTGGATAGTAACTGTGGCCCAACGATAGCGTTTGTAAGATGTAAAAGCAATTTTCATTCTTATCCTAGACTGAAGGATGACTGAATAGTATTTCAGCTTCAAAAACTGTTTTCTGGTGGAGTATCTTCTCCAATAAGCCTGAGAGAGGTAAGAACAGAAAAGAAGTAAAATATACATAGCTTTCTGAACTTAGCATGCGAAAATGCTCATTTTTCTCGCATTCTGATTTAAAATAACCATGCTAAATGCTGAAGAGATGGCTCGGCCACCAAGGTCCATACAACCCAAGTTTGGATCCAGCACCCATGTCTGGCAGTTCACAATTTTCCAAATGTTAAAAATGTCCCAAAAGGAAAGAAAAAAAAGAAAATGTGCTTAATGGCTACAGGTGTTTTTTTTCCTCATTTCTTGATATAATGCTCTAGATATTAAAGCCAGGAACTGTTGACGAGTAGTCATTGTAGGAGGTGGTCCAGAAATGCAAGGTACACTGGTTGCTGGGAAAATGCAGAGGCTATGCTACTTTATAACAATATTGTCCATACACAGAGCTTTGGAAATGCTAGGGACCTGGAACAAACTCTCTGTGTATGAGACAGATGGCTGTACATAAAGTCAAAGAAGTAAATGGCTACAAATTTACTGGCCAGTATGGTCCTTTGTGAGGCCCCATGCTTAGTCAAAGCACACCCTACAAAAAGGTTCATTCTGTTGACTCCTCTGCTGTAAGAGTCATTGTCTTTTATCACGTGGGCTTTGCCTTTCAAGACAAGATAGTCTGTGTATTATCTTGCTTTTCTTCATAACAAGATGTGTAATTATCATATCTATTCAGGGGCACTCGAGCTTATTTGAGGAAAATGACTTTAAAAGTTACCAGCTATTTAGAAAGCAGTACTACGTTACTATAATTGAAAGGAAGGCAAAATAAAGCAGGCACACTGCTCAGAGTTGCAAATATCAAACTTTTAATCTACATCCCTGACAGATATTTGTTGGTAAATTCCTCAAACTAAAGAGATTGAGGAGTACAGACAGCTAACTGTGTAGCAGCTTCAATATCACTGTTCGAATCTGTTGTTAAAATGCTAGCGGATATTATATTAAGGAAGGTAAGTTAACATCCTGTCCTAAGAGCCATGCTTATTAGCACGATGGAAAAATTATCAACATTGTGTGTGTCAGCTAATAATAGCTTACACTTCCAAACCAGCAGGATGTCTGCTCAGATCAGACATATAGCCAAAAACAGGCCAGGGGAAATAGAAACCTGAGAACCTGTTGCCGCCAGACTGTGAACTGTGGTGCTGAAACATACACTGAAGAAAAGACTTTAACGAATGGTGCTGGGAAAACTGCACATCTGTAAGTAGAGAAGCAAATCGAGACCTTTGCCTCTCATCTCATATGAAACAATTCGAATAAGCAAAGCCCTGAGGAAGATCTGAGTGCCGCTGCTCGGGAGGGAGACGTGCCTGGTGGGCTCACATCAACTTAACCAGCTTCTTCATAGCAAAGGACAGAAACAGAGACAACAGCGCATAACTGGGCAGGAAGAAACATCTAGACTAAAAACTCCAAATTGTCCAATCAAGAAGTGCACAAACAAATTAACTAAACAGGTGGTTTTCAAAAGAAAACAAATGATCGATAAACACATGAAAGCAGCTTTAAACAACATTCTGGATCGTGAGGAAAATGGAAAGTTTTAGATGTGCGCCAGATTTAGAATACTCAAGTTCGTTAGCTAAAGGACAATGAAATAATGGGAGAGAAGATAAGAACAATATAGTCCATGTACTAGTAGACAGAGACTGCTGTCCCAGATTACTATAGCCAGCAAAACTGTCATGATTAAAGAAACAAAACAAAACAAATACAAGCTGAAAGAATTTATTAACACTAAATCACGACTGCACAAGATACCTACAGGACAAGGTAATCCAGCACAGGGAATGTGTTCCCAAAAGCCTAGCCTTGATGCAACGGGAGGAGTTTGGTCCTGCCTCAACTTGATGGGCCATGCTTTGTTCTAGCCCATGGGAGGCCTGCCCTTTTCTGAGTGAAGACAGAGGAGGAGTGGATGCACGGGACACACACACACAGGACAGGGACATGGGGGACGGGACTCTTTAGTATGTAAAATAAATGAAAAACAATGTGATTAAAAAAAGATACAGGAATTCTTCGGACAGGAGAGAAAGATCAATTTATCAAGAAAGTTGTAGGATAGAATACACCACGCTAGCACATACAATAAGCAAATGAGAAATAGGAATGGACCAAACACTAGAAAGCTATTTAACTGACAGAAATTAACACAGTTAATTAACCATTAACAATTCTGAAAGTTAATGGTCTTAATTCCCCTATCAAAAACTGAAAACTAAGAGGCTGCATTGATCCCCTTCCTTCCTTCCTTCCTTCCTAAGATACACCTCACCCATAAAGACTGAAACAGGCAGGTGTCTCTCCATTCTCTTCCAAAGGATGAGATAATTCTAAACTTACAGTCAGCAAATGCAGCTGCACTAATTCCTCAGAACAAACTCCACTGGATAACAACATGAACTAATGCAACACAGAAACAGTGAATAACTTCAATATCATATCTTACCAAAAGGTCATTCTGATAATATATACCAATGGACATTTTAACAGAACATTCTAAACCAAGCATGCAGAGCACATTTTCTTCTCAACAGTCCACGGAACTTTCTCGAAAATACACATATACTAGGACACAAATACAGTAAAACTGAAATAATTTCTATCTCTCCATACTGAACAAAGCAAGAAATCAAAAGCAAGAGAAACAACATATGCAAACTCCCGGGGAGTGAACACACTTACACATGATGAATGGGTACTATATAGTTGCTTAGCTATTTCTTCCAAACCAAAACATTCTATCAGGAAGGAAGGCTAATTAAGACTCAGGAAGTAAACAAAACTAACAGGTTTCAGGAAGCTCCTGAAATTTACAAGCTCACAAGGCCCCTCTCTGAGGTTATATAAGGAGCAATTGCATTACCCATAAGCCTCCTATAAACTCAGTGGTTCTTTAAACTAGACTAGGCTGGAATAGTTTTGGTCTGCTGTCGGTGCACTATCTGAGATGAGTAGACATTAATTAGGAAGAGTCACACAACAACCAGACCTCAAAGAAATTAAGGAAGTTGGGCAGTATGGGGGGCACCCTGGGGAGGTGTGAGAAGGAAGTATTGATGGAAGAATAATTACAAACAGACCTATTTCCCAATAACCTGGAAAAACATGGATGAACATTCAGACTCAATGAAAATTAAAATATCAGAAAAACAATTTAACCAGATCTATAACAAGCAACAAGATCGATTCAATACTTTAAAGAGAAAGCTCAGCAGTTAAGAGTGCTTGCTACTGCTGCAGAGGATCTGGTTTTGGGCTCAAGAACCCAGTTGGTGACTCACAACTGTCCATAGTTCAGTTCCAAGGGATCTGATGTCCTTTCCAGCCTCTAGGCACACACACGGCATATAAACATACATATAAACATATACCTTTACACATAAAATAAATCTTATTTTTTTTCAAAAAAAAAAAAAAGATCTTTTAACTAAAAACAATCTAAGCTCAGATGGGCACATTGTATCATGCAACCAGAACTTTAAAGAATCAACAGGAATGTTTCTCAAAGTATTCCATAAAACAGAGAGGACACTGCCAAGTTCCTTCTGTCTATGAATCCTGATCACAAGCCAAATAAACCCACATCGAGACCAATGTGTTTTATAGGCCAGTCTTCTCAATGGACAGAGACGAAAATTCTCAGCAACACCCTTGTAAACACAATTCAAAAACACATCAAAAAGGAACTCTTTCTGTTTTATGACTTGTCATTTACTGTCCTATCTGAGGATTCTACATGCTCTATGATTTCCTATTTAAAATTTGGACCCATGATAAAATGTTTGCTTTGCAAATTATCTGCAAGAAAAAAAAGACAAGCTAACAAGAGGAAGAAATTATCAGCCAGTCACTGACAGAGCCTTGAAATTCTAGCTACTAGCTGTCCAGAACTCAAGTGAAGCAATAGAGCAAGTTTAAATAGACAAAAGGGATCAACGAAACAGAAAAAATAAATAAATAAAAATCTAGAGGAAAAAGCACATTAAGAACAGCTCAATCCTAATTGCCACCGAAAAATACAAAACAATACAAAGATCTCCTGGGAGCCAGGGAGAACAGTGGCAATTTCAACAGATACTTCAGCCAACACTGCATGCAAAGAGGAACACGGAGAGCACTGGACTGAAACTTGTAGAGAGGGACTCAAGGTAAAAAACATCTTCCAACCAGTTTACAACGAAAACATGAAAACCATAAAAGAAAATAAAAAGCCTTCTGTTGGGGAAAAATGAAACAAACGCAAGGTCAGGGAGAACATAGTTGCAGAACATACTGCCAGTAAAGTTCTGGAGACTGGATTATACAAAACTCCAAGTCTACACGAGACAAACTGAAAAATTATGAGACTAGAAAAACCACATAAAAGTCCAAAAATAGATGTTCATCATATTAATTATTAGTAAAATTAAATTAAAACTGTTCTGTATGCTAATACACATCAAAGTTACTAAGAAACTTTCCAAGTATTTACGTTAGTGTGAAATTACATGCTGTGTTAAGCTCCATGGCACTTCAGCGAGTCTCTGGCAATATCTCTTAAAATGCAACAAGCTCCCCATTAGCCCCCCCCCCCCCGCTGCCAAAAAACAAACAAACAAACCACCTCCAGGTGTACTTCTAGGTATTCACTGAGCAGGATGAATAGGCACATTCAAACAGCCTTTATTTGAGTATTAGTTCAGATCTGGAATAGCAAATGTCCAACTGCAACAGAATGAAAACCAGGCCACAGCATACTCAACATGGAAAATTCTCACAAATGCAACAGTAGTAAATGAAAGAATTTACATAAATTTGAGTTTAGAAAAAGACACAACTAATTTAAGATGCGTATGAGAAAGATATGGTTAGTAGAAGAGTTAATGGTCAGTTGGGGCTGGGGTAGAGAAGCTTACTGGCTGTGAAGGAGCTGATAAGAAGCTGTCCGTATTCTATCTCTTGGTAAAGGAGCCAATTACATGGGTATTACTTTGTGAGAAACTACCAGGATCCATAATGTTATTCCATGCAACCTTCCATGTATTTCATTTTTAAAAAGATTCAAAGGAGACAATTTATTAAACTCATTTAGCATTTTGAGTAGACAGAAACAAAGTTTTTAAATTCCTAAAAGAGATACATTTATAGGGTGAAGCTTCAATAGCATTTATAAAGGGATGAAGGTAATAGCATACCTCACTAATGTTAGAACTCATTATAAAAATTAATGGATATCCATGTATGGAACATTTTTGTCTTTAAAAGAAAATAATATAGGCATTCTATTAACCAGTTATAGCACTGGAGAGGAAAATGTGCACTTTTTTTCAGAAAAGAGAAGCTTCCAGGTGCTAAGTAAAGGAGAGCAGACTAGCATGACGTGCTGGCACTTCCCATGGAGTCCCAGATTACAGTCTCTGATGGAAAACCAAGACAACCAGGGAGGGGCACAGAGATTTAACTGTGTCAGCTGGTTAAATATAGCAGCATTCAGCAGACAGCAAGGTGTCAAGTGTTTAGTTAATTGGTCAGCCCCTGTATCCTCCAGTTTCACATCCTTGAACCCAAACTAACGACAGATGGAAAAATACCCAAGGAAAAGAGCTAGTATCTGGGCCGAATGTGCAGAAATTTTCCTTGTCACTGAGCAATACACACAACTGCAATTCACACAGCATCTAGATAGTATTAGGTCCTATAAAGAAGCTCTGGATGGTTTGAAATATATGGGAGGAAGCACAGAAGTTATATGAAAATAGCTGGGTATCTGTATGGGATTCCAGGACCAAACCCATCCTGACACACCAAGGGACTGCAATATTTGAAAATGAATCTCGAGAGATGGTCACCGAAAATTCTATCACGTATTTCCTTCTAAGCTTAAAAAGAAGCATGAAGATGTTTTCAGTTTAAATATAATTCTAGAATATCATACCTGAATAAGTGATGCTGATTTACTCTGAAGTTTGGCCAGTTTTTCATTTTTTAGCGTTAGTAACTGTCTTTGTGCTGAGATTCTTCGCCAACATTTCTGGATGACCAGAGCTGCACTGGCCTTTTTTCGTAATCTTCGTCTGGTCAGAAAATTGAGAACAACTGATTGAATAATTCTAGCAGCTTTATCTCTTTCCTTCAATGAAGAAGAAAAAATAAATTTGAGTTAACCATTACTTTAAGGCTTAATTCTTTCTAAATTAATAAATTTCTAAACATTAATCATATTGGTAATTTATACTGGAAAAACCCTTCCTTACTCTAGGCTTCCTATGTTCATCCTGGGGGTACAGATGCTTCTGAGCATGTCAAAAAGGCAAGTATTTGGGAGAAACAAAGATTCCTAAGAATTAAACTAATACAAAGTTCGCAGAGATGTTTGATCTATCACAGGACGAACTGTAATACAATGTGATGTGGATTCCATGAACTCAAAGGAAAAGAGCTGCATGCATCAAACAGAACATGCTTTTCAGCATAAGGTAGTATTGCTTTGTTACAACGTGAAAAAGCAATACACAAAAGAGGAGAGACAATACAACTCTCCCTTCATTACCAAACCCGTGGGCATTAAGCCAAGGCTCAGGCGGAAGAGGGGACATGACATGCACTGTGAGAACTAGTGCTGAGGGGGCAGCAAAATGAGTGACTCACGGGAGCTCGTGCCCTGGGAATAGAAGCCAGCACACTCCCCATCTCCACTTGTATTACTCCTCAAAGTCACTACTACGACCACCAAGAGTTCCTATCTAACACTTCATAATGATCACTTAAACCTCCCTGAGGACAATGGATAGAAGCAGCACTATGACCTGAGCTAATGGAGGCACAAAGTCAAATGGCTTGCCCGTCTATAGACAGCCAGGATCTGACCAGGCTGTCTGCTTGCTGTATACTTCACTCAACTTAAGTTAGACACTGGAATGTGAGCAGTGTCTCCTCTGGTGGAAAGAAACAACATAAAGCATGGCTGACGCCCTTTATGTTATTGTCCAGAGCATCCCACATGAAATGGTGGGCACCATAGAGGCTAGCTATACATGCCAAATACTAGTCAATAACCATCCGTGAGTGCTGTCTGCATCGAAGTTGCCACAGTGTGGGAACACACTATGGAACAGATAAAATTGTTATCTTAAAATATGAAAAGAGCAACCAATAGATTAACAAAAACCAGGAAAGGCCATGGACTAGACCCCAGCACTGGGGAGAAAGTTATCAACTAGACAATTATGAACCTGGGACAGAGGAATGAAGCCTACCAAAGTGATCAGGCCATCTCACTGCATTTCCAGTGCCTCTGCTAGGCACTTACCTGTAAATAAATTCAGCTAGAAGCACACGACTATATTATTGGGAATTTAAAAAGGATTTTTGACATGATACAGCTCAGAAATATAGAATGTTTGCATCAAAATTAGAAACACCAAGGGCATCTTGGATGAAAGAGACTAAAGTGAAATGAAAGTTAACTCAACTGCAAGGTCAACTTTACTTCAAGCAACTAATACCCACAACTTTGTCATTAGATAAGCTGATGACAGATGAAGGAAAACACACTACAAGAATTGGCTAGAAAACTCCCCTCAGTTAAGGGCTACTGAGTCCACATCTGAAATTACAGACCCTTCTCTAAAGCACGGCATCATTTTTAAAGCCATTCCTACTACTCCACCATCCAGCTAGCAGTTTCTTTCATTTCCCCCATACAAGGAACAAATACTATGATTTCATTTAATTTAGAGTTTGTGTCTACTTATAGACAGAAAAAAAACAAGAGGCTGAACTTCTCTGGGGACTCAGGAAACACTGTCTACCTGCCAGTCTGTTGGCACACAGATTGAGTGACTCTACTGTCAATAGAGGGTTTCTACTAATCATAACAACACAAAAGCAGACTCTAAAGACTGAAAAGGTATCTCAGGATAATCCTTACCAGCCTAGCAGTTCAGGAAATGCCTATGAGGACCTAGAGAGGATGCTACACAATGCTCCCAATAGAGAGCTACAGATGGATGATGTTACCACCACTGTAATGTTAGTGTTCAGGCATTATACTAGCCTGCCCCTTGGGGATCCGGGAGGATCCACTCAGGCAGTGCCCTGGCAAGCCCAGGGTTCTGTGGTTGCTACTTCACTAAATAGTCTGTGCATGTGCCCTACACCCCCCTTTAGTAGACAAGTTCTACCTGTTCTGCCTTCTTTCAAGCTGCTCCTCTGAAGAAGCAGGCAGGCTTGTGTGCATCTTCTTCCACCCCTTCACATTCCCCGCCCCAATACCATGCAAGCACTGTCATATGACAGCACGTCTCTCTCTCTCTCTTGTAAGAGAATACAGCCAGCAGGAGAAAGCAAGACGTAATCAGATTAACTAATAAAATGTAACCAGAACTATCAGAACTTTTTTTAAATTAGCCATTTTGATGGCTTGGCTTGGCTGTGAACATGACTGGATCTGAAGGTCACGCAGAGCTGACTGACACTCAAGGCCTGGCAGCAACAGAACACAGGCATGCAAAGCAAAACCTAGACACTGGGAGACAGTTTCCGACTCTGGAGACCGGGTAGATTGCAGCAGGAAAAGGGAAGCGGTGAGGCAAGTACCCCAAGTTTATTCTTCCCAAACTTAAAAGCAGAGAAGTTATCTACAACCTACAGTGGGTTATGAGGAGAGCAGGCAGAAGATATTTGTATCTCTGCATCCCAAAACTACATGTAATCAATAAGCTTACCTCAACCATATACATTTGTAAAAATCACTGGACTTCTGTGCAACACTGTTCTCGTTTTCCACAATTACCTGATGGTGTTTTAGATCTCTTTTTAATTTATACTTTCTCCATGTTGTTTGTATAAGTCGGGCAGCTCTTATTTCCTTACGGAGATCCAAAAGCCTCGCACAAAGAAATGACAAATAGGTAATAACCACCTAAGAAAAATACAAAAGAGGAAAACGGAGGGTCAGGAGGAAACTATGGCTCACTACCATCCTCTGAGTCTCATTAAGAGTGATTATCAGTTGGGTGTGGTGGTGCGTGCCTTTAATCCCATCCTTCAGGAGATAGAAGCAAGCTGATCTCTTGAGTTTGAGGCCATCTTGGCATATAGAGCAAGTTCCAGGACAGCCAGGACTACTCAAAGAAACCCTGTCAAACAAAACAGTGATTATGAAGAAATCATTCACTGACCTTTTCATCCGGAATTGTATTTGACATGTCTGCATGATGAATCATATCAGGTATTCCTCCAAGATCTCGAGCTGCAGATCTCACCAAATGGAAATTTTTCTTTTCATTTTCTAGAAGCTCTTTGTATAGTTCTGGAGTGTTTTCTATTACATAGACAAGTGACAAAGAGATGACTATAGCTAACAGACCTGGCAAAGCAGGAGCATACTGAACCCAACCAAAGGGACCAACCGTGATCAAGTGCTTCAAGAGACAGGTCCAGACAACCTCCATCAGACTCAGATGAAGAATTTAACACCACTGAACCAGTCTGTGCGCAGGCCACGGACTGAGTAGTGCGCTGGCAAATAGCATCAAAAGGCACATAGCACGGGTGGTAGTGGTGGATCAGATAGCACAGCACACGGCCATCGGAGAAAGACACTGTAAAATTCTCCACCTGCATGCAAATACCAGAGAAGCAATCACTTCTAATTAGACATTATGCTAGTCTTTTAGTTTCTTCCTTATAGGAACTAAAAGAGTATTAATTTGATAATGTGGAAAGCATTAACATTAGTCACAATCAAATTTTCAGTTCTTAATTAACAGTTCAAAAGTAGAATTTGATTACAGGTATTATTGTCCTTGGTTAGACAGCATCTCTCAAAATATCATGACCCGGGCTGGAGAGATGGCTCAGTTAGTGGTTAAGAGCGTTGCCTGCTCTTCCAAAGGTCCTGAGTTCAATTCCCAGCAACCACATGGTGGCTCACAACCATCTGTAATGAGATCTGGTGCCCTCTTCTGGCCTGCAGACATACACACAGACAGAATATTGTATACATAATAAATATATATTTTTTTAAAAAAAATATCATGACCCTTCCCAGAACCTCAGAAAATGGCTTTATTTGAGACACCAAACACTATGTAGAGGCAAGGAAGGGACTGAACTAATAAAGCTTCAAGCCAAAGAAGAAAAAGGATGGCTGCCTTGTACCAGGACAAAAGAGAAAGGCAGCGGGTAATGGCCTTTCATGAGACTATGGACTGGTCAACACTTTGCTTTTAGACTTCTGTCCTCTACAACTGTTGAAAGAATAAAATTGTGTGTTAAGCCACCCAGTGCACAGTCATATATTAGGGCAGGCACTGGGAAACTATTAAGAATTATAGTCCAATGGCACATGCCTTTAATTCCAACTCTCAGCAGGCAGATCTCCATGAGTTTGAGGCCAGCCTGGTCTACCAGAGCTAGTTCCAGGACAGCTAGGACAGAGAAACCCTGGCTCGAAAACACACGCGCGCGCACGCACACACACACACACACACACAAATTATAGTCAATCCTCATTACTCATGAACACCAAATTCGGGAAAAATGTGAACCAATCTCTTAATGGAGAAATCTGGTTATATTACTACATCTCCATCAATCATATGTTTCCAGAACGAAGTGACATTTATCCTCACGCACAGCACTGGAAACGATGCCAACACGAAGCTGATAGATTCAGTGGTCAATCTGAAATACGACAATCTTCCTTTAGGAACACTACTCTGCTTCAGCACATTTGAGGACCATTTTAAACAAGAAAATCAAAAACTACGAAAAGCATAGACCACGAAAAGGACAGAGAGAGAAGGTGCAAGAAGGCAGTGTCATGGTCTGACCTCAGCTGAGAATGAGTGCCTCAGCAGCTGCAGTGAGCAACCAAACTGCCAGGATTGATTTCAGAAACAGAAATACATTTCCGCTGCTTACTAAATGCATAAGAAATGATTAGTCACATCTTTAATGCTATAGGATTTGATAAAACAGCCACCCATACAGCTAGCGATGTTCCCAGTAACATGCAATCTGCACTGTATGGCTTAATATGCCTCTTCAAGGAGCTTGAATGCATGCAGGAAAGTTTTTCAAATATTTCAATTAAAAGGATGTATCATATAGAAAATATCAATCTGACCAATTATTATAAAAACTCAACCAAGGTCGGTTACTCCTTTCTGCATGGTGTTTATTCGGATGTTACTGGATAGTAAGGTCAGGATATCCATACCCCATTCCTATATAGTATCTTCCATCAAATTTTTCTTTATTTGTGAACATATCATTGTAGCCAATTTAGCCATTCCTCCTCTGACTAATCACTGTCCCACCTATTCTACAGCCCCTTCTGATTTTGTTTCAAGTGTGTGTATATATATATGTGTATGTGTGTATATAAATATATTGTCATATATATGGATTAAAATATAAATTTAGCATAGAAAAAATGCAACATAAGCCTTTTATCAAGATTTTTATATTTCTTATGATTATTACGTACTGTTAAATTGATAATTGTATAACAGATTATATAGACTACAACATGATAATCATTCTCATAATGAATGTGCATACCATGTGTGTGTATGCATACATACTAAATATTTAAGAAACAGAAAAAGATTTACGCATTAGACTTTAGCCAAGGTTTGAAATACATTAAATGAAAACAAAAGCAAAAAGACTAACCTGTTTATTATAGAAGGCACAAACGGCATTTACCCAATCCATCAATAACCTCACACTGCTACCATAGTGTTCAAAGGAGCCACTGTTTCTTCTGTCCTTTTGCTTATTAGTAACAGCTTGAGAATGGCATGATAGGGCAGACATTGCTCTTTTTATATTGTAGGTGTGTCTTAGAAAATCAATTTCTTCCCTTAATTGATCTAAATTAAGGGAAATATCCACCTGAAAAGTACAAAAAGGTTAAATACATTTTTATGTTTTTCATAATTCATTTTAACCCTCAAAAACTAAAATAACTGTCTTTACATAAAGAAACTGCAGGAGATAGAAAAACAAACAACAAAAACAGCCTAATCAGAAATATTAACAAAAGTGGCTGAAGGGACAGCTCAGAAGGTAAAGACCCACTATACAGTCATGAGACCTAAGCCTGAATCATCAGCACCCATGTATAAGCCAGGTATGGCAGCACACATGTCACCCCATGTCAGAGGGCAGGGACAGACTTGCTGGCCAGCCAGTCTTGCCAAATCCGTGAGCCTTAAGTTCAATAAATGACCTTGTGCCAGAAAATAAAGTAGGCAACTGAGGAAGACACCCATCATTGTCTGGCCTCTCCACACAAATATACAATACACAAACACACAGAGGATTTTTTCTTAAATCCAACAAAAACTACCTAAAAATATGTATTTTAGCACAAAATCTCTATATTTTTAACAGCAAATAGTTGCCACACATAAATGACAGAAATGCTTAGTGGTTAAAAATATGGAATTTGAGGCTGAAGAGACGGCTCAGCTATTAAAGGTTAGACTTACAACTAACAAATACGGAATTTGGGTCTACATAGGTCTGGGTTGTACATTTAGCTCTATTTCTTCTAAGATGGAAACTTCAGCTTCAGTCCCTTTATGAGGGAAGAAGCAATATTTACATTGTCCATAGTATAAAGATTAAGTTGGGAAACATAAAGCAATTATCACAGTTCCTAGCATAAAGCAATAACTGACAGTGGCCATCGCTATTCTTCATGTGATCAAAAATAATTTTAGTAGTCAGCATTCAAAATTGATCTCAAAAAGTATGCTGAACACACAGTACCTGAAAAGCAAATGCTATTTTCCAAAGCAACCCAAGTGTTTTCTCTCTGTGCCTATCCACGATATCTTTAGACAAGATAGTGTTTCCTGCAAGAGAAAGGGCGTCCGTTAGCACGAGACGTGCGCACATCAAGGCTCAGCAGGGACACTGAGTTTTGCTCCTGTTCACCCTCACCATGCTCATCAGTTAGCTGGACCCCTCGTGATTTGAGAACCTGGAGAACAATATCGACATTGTGCATCTTTTGAATGCGACTTATGGCAGGAATCCTGAGTCTCTTTGACAGATTCCAGTTCTGTGTGAGAAGTTCCATGGTTCGCCTAGCAGGAAAGAAAATTTCAATGAAGCTTCTACATAAGTGCCCAAGAAAAAGTTCATTAAAATAGTTACTGCCCACATAAGTCACAAAACCATAAACACATTAAGGACAAAATGACTCCCAGAAACTCTTTCAAGTTTTCATTGTTTCAGTTAACAAGTGGAATTATTTGTCATTTTAAGTCTGGAGGTTAGTAGTCTACAAAATACATGAGAAAAAAAAAACCGCAAGTCATATGCATATGTGAACACATCAATACAGTTCTACACAGTAAGACAGAAGGAGGGGCGAGCTCAGGAGGAAAATGTGCAGCAGGTATTAAGCTATGCATACTCCACACACCAAGAAAGTACTTGTTTCTCGTATTTTACATCAAGTAAGACTCATAATTAAGCATTAACTGTTCTTAGTCTTTTTCTTTACAGAAGGTACTAAGGTTAAGCAAGCTTAGTCACATAGCTAGCAAGTAATGACAGAAGCAAGATGAAAGCTGAAATGTATTATTGGTTTCCAACTCAAATGAAAATATCTAAGTACTTAAAAGAGATACATCAGAATTTGAAATCTAACTCCTGATACTATCTCTATTTTTCACTTTATCATAAATAAGAATATGAATACAATTAAAACCACCATGAAAAGATAAGGAACTCATGAAGGCATTGCTGACACAAAATGTTATTAATAATAATGTTATTATTAATATTAATGCAATATTAAGTCAGTTTCATAACTACTGTTCTTAGACATTGGTAGCTCCCATCCACAGATCCTAGTCCCATAAAAGCAAAGATAACAAAAATGTATAATATAACTCATATATCACTTTTCTCAAAGATAAATCTCAGGTATTTTTTTTAAATCATCAATTTATTGTATGATAGACTATCAGGACAGAAAATGAAGCTTTAAAAAAAAATTAGCCTAGCCCATTAAATAAATTCGTAACTTATACTTACACAAGGCGTACCCCACATTGCAGGTCCACGGCAAGATTCGTGACAGCAAAATCAAATTCATCAAGCGCTGTTTGAACGTGGCTTACAGGTAATCCCAATAAGCTAAGGTGACGAGAAAGGTCACCTTCACCACTTAGGAAATCTCGGGAAAAGGCTAGCAGAAGCTCTTTACTAGCCTACAAACAGGGAGCAAGTATTACATTTCAATATTATAACTGTATTTATGATAACAAATCTTCAAATCATTCTGTGCTTACAATGTGAATAAATTGAAATTTGTGTGTATAATAATAATGTGAGTAGTATAAAGAGATTGCCTATGCCCAAGGCAAATGCAAATTCATATTTCCAGTTGAAAAGCTTGTGAAAAACTATTCACAATAAACCTATGGCTTGAATATATTTTCTCCAAAGTTAATTCTGCAGCAGCCTAGTTTATTCTCAAACCAAAATTAAAAGTGAAAATGAATAGAAACTGTCATTCAACTAAATCTGGCAATTTAAGTGTGGGGGTTTGAGGTCTACAAGTACATTATAAGAAGACAATGAGACACGTATACATGGACAAACTAAGCCTTACGCAGGATAAAGGAATAAAGAAAGAGTGACTACACGGATTCTCACTCCTATTCCACTTCAGAATGTGTGCACTGAACACGAACATTCTTAGGACAGAAAACATACCACTGCAGCAAGAAAACATTTTATAAAGAAAATGAAAGAATGATACCTTGAATTCAGCATCTTTACAAAAGAGACAAGGGTCGTGATCGATAAGTCTGGAAATTTTAGCGTAGTCAAGGAAACAGATCAGCAACAGTAATTTTTTCAATGTGAACTTAGACAAAGCTGCTTCATGACCTTAAAGTACAAGCAAACAAAAAATTAAGTTTATCCATGAAAGGCAATGATAAGCATATGTCAGCAAATATAGCAGTAAGCACACCTACATCTCCACGGACTTTCTCTTAGTAACTTACAGGCATGAGTCTATCAAATACTTCTACGGACAAGTACTATTTAATATGTGCAATCCATGGAAGAGACAATGCAGTACAGCAAAGACATTCAACTGGTCTTCTGCGACAGATATTTAAAGAACATCTACTACTATGTGCAAGTATCATCCTCTGTGCTATATAGTTAACAGCAACTAAAACATACAACACACTAGGCTGAGACAGTGGCTGGAGATGACAAGTATTATAAATAGTGACGGAGGAAAGGCAAAGAATGAGGGTAAGAGAGGAGAAGCCAGTCACACAGAAACCTATTAAAAATTGAAGGAGGGTTCATCTGTATTTCTGTGGTTTGATAAATAAAAAAGCTGCCTGGGCCATTTGATAGGGCAGGACTTAGATAGGCGGGGAAAAGAAAAGAGGACGCTGGGAAGAAGACTGGGTCAGAGCCAGTCTCCATGAAGCTCCCGCCATGTATCTTAGAAGAGTCCGGTAAGATCACCACCTTGTGGTGACATACAGACTTTTATAATGGGTTAGTTTAGATGTGAGAGGTAGCCAAGA
>JAQHUG010000309.1:86390-135437 GCA_028555095.1 Dicrostonyx torquatus
TTACAACAAAAAATGATTGCAAAAAGTAAAATGTAAACTGGGAGAGATGACGGCAAGGCATTTTGCAAAGTATGTGGAGTTACTCACCATCTCGAAACAGGAGAGGAACAGAGGGGTGTCTATATTCAGCTGCTATATCGGGATTCCAAAGCAAGCGATTCAGAATGAACACAGCCAACCCTGTAACATCACTGTTGTCTGCCAGAGGGATCAGTTCACCATAAACTGTCTGCAAAGAGAAGAAGGCAAGGCAAGGCCGGGGTTACCAACCCTGAGACAGAAGAGGAAACAGCTGGGGAGAGCAGATTACTAAGCACAGAGGTGACCTGGCTGCTAAGTGATGTCCTTAAGCTGTGCTTAAACCTGTATGCATTTCTAGTGTGAATGCTAAACTTTAAAACAAACCTACTCATCATCTGAGAAAGCCATTTACTGTTTAAACTTTCTCTCCCAACTAAAGACCTACGAAATATAGCTACACTGCTCAAATTTAATAACTGTCTTAAGAAGCAAGATATTAAATTAAAACAGAAACCAAATTAAATGTTTATAATAGTTAATGTGAAAAGTTATCTACAAATAATCTAACAATTGAGAAATGAAGGTATGCACATAACTACTACAAATGTGAAATTAGTTTAAAGTTAACATGCTGATTGATGATTTTCAAAACAATAAGAAAAAACTAAAAATATACTGAATTATATTTTATAGACCTATGTGGAAAAATATGGAAAGATAAAAGCACAGAAAAGTAGTAATGTTGATCACAGTCAAAAATAGAGAAATTGATCTTTATATTTTTTAATTTTTGGCATTTGAAGCTTTTGTACTATCATCAAATATGCTCATTTGCAGAATCCCAAGGTCTGGAAGTAAAATAAAATATACTAGGTTTTAATTACACTACGCCCTTTCCCTGTGAAAGGATTGCACATTCCCACTGCCCATTGCTGCGTTTGTAACTCCTGTAAAAGGTTAGTTACTCCTGCCAGGCTGTGCTTGGACAGATTCTATTCTGTGATCAATTTAATATGGATGGAAGTGACACAAAGTACATCTAGGCGGTTTTCCAAGGTCGGAGTGAGAAGTTCTGGGCTGCGGTGGCACAGCAGGTGACGATGGTTATTAACAGCAAAAATGATGAAATTTCAGTCAAAATCCACAAAGGATTTTGAAAATTTCAACATAAAGAAATGATAAATGCTTGAAGAAATAGATATTAAAAATTAATGAGACAATATATAATGTATACATACATCAAAACAACACCACACCATGTAATAGTTTTATATTTTATGTATAACCTAAGATAAGTTTAAAAATAGATAAGGTTAATTTAAAGAGTCAATTTGAAAAAGGCATTGCAACTTTTTAATCTAGTAATTTTGTTCATGTCACCACAAAACAAGGTGTATATCCCAAATGTGGGGAAGGGGGACATCATTTACTTCAAATGAGACTCTAGAATTATTATTTGACATATGAAGCAGAGCCAGCTGATGTGTGATTTATTTAATAATGAAAGACGAGGGTAGCAACTGGAATAAAACGTTTTAGCGATGTCGTTGTCATGCATCATTGCTATCATGGGGTGGTGCTATCGTGCAATGCTGTTAAAATTAGTTCTCTTGGAACCTAATTACTAGCAGTTACTGATTTCAGTTCTCAAGACTGCTGTGTTGTGGCGCACACCTTTAATCCCAGCACTCGGGAGGCAGAGGCAGGTGGGTCTCTGTGAGTTCGAGGACAGCCTGGTCTACAAAGTGAGTTACAGAACAGGCTCCAAAGCTACACAGAGAAACCCTGTCTCGAGAAACAAAAAACAAAAACATAAAATGGGAAAAAAAAAAAAACCTGAAATAATGAAAGACTTTTCTAAGAACACACAAAATATACTGGTAACAGACACCTCTCCAGTGCTAAGATTACAGGCAGGCCCTGCCAACACACCTGACCATCGGTCTATTTTATCCCTAGGCATTACTGAACCAAGTGTACTTAAATAAATCCATATGGCATTATTAGAGAAGTATTCCATCTGAACACTTACAAACACGTGCTTTGCTAACATACTAATACAGTTAATGCTTACCCTCACCCAACAGCTGTCATTTTTATTGCTAAGAGAAAAATAGATTTAAAAAAAACTTCAAAAAAGACTGCACCTGTCATTAAATACAGCAATAAATCATGTATAAAATAAAAGACTATACAGTAGATTACTCTATAAGAATATGTCAATACCCTATAAAGGCAGCAGTAGAAGGAAACTAACAGAGACCCACAACTGGGTAACACACAGAGAGTGGGAGACTTTGGAGCACTCAATCCCAAATGGGGTGTCGTCATCAAACTCCTCCCCTCAGTGATCAGAGAGCTATGCAGAAGCAAAAAAATCTTCAAGAACAAAATGACAGCTGACTCCAGAAGTGTCTTCCAGACACAACAGGACAGCCTCACATAGGAACTCAGACGGGAGAATGCACAGGCCTGCACAAGTCCCAGCAAGACAGACAGCCCCAGCACAGAGGGGGAGGTGGACATGGACTCTCACCGCTGTTGAACAAAGAAGCTATCTACAACTGATACTCACTAGCAAAGGAAGAATCCGTTTTCTCCAATGGAGGCTCACTGGGTTTACTAACCATACATCAGGCCCACGCTTAGGAAGGCCAACACAGACAAAAGCAAGCAAAACACAAACAAAAACAAAAAACACTATTTTATTTTTTTAAATGTGTTTTTAGTCTTGTGCTGGTTATTTTCACTTTCAATTTTGTGTTTTTGTAGAGTTTAGTTTTTGTCCTTTTGTCTTGGGAGGGAAGAAGAAGGATAAAGTTGGGTGACTAGGAGGGTGAAGAGGATCTGGGAAGAGTTGGGGGGCAAACATAAGCAAAATACAGTGTGTGTGAAGCCAGGCAGCGGTGGCATACAACTTTAATCCCAGCTCGGGAGGCAGAGGCAGGTAGATCTCTGTGAGTTTGAGGCCAGCCTGTTCTACAAGAACTAGTTCCAGGACAGGCTCCAAAGCCACAGAGAAACCCTGTCTCGAAAAAAAAATAAAATAAAATAAATGAAAACTTGTTTTCAGTAAAAATTCTAAAAAAGAAAAATAAAGTGATATAGATGGATCTTGAGGTAGATCAACTGCCACCTTTCTGAGGAATCACCACTGACTTCCAGAGTGACTCCCACCAACAACGGAGGCTTGTTCCCTTATTCCACACTCTCACCAGCATGAGCTGTCACTTGCGTTATTCATCTTAGCCATTTTGACAGGTGTAAGAGAGAATCTCAAAGTGGTTTTGATTTGTACTTCCCGAATAGCTAAGGATGTAGAACATTTCCTTAAGTGTTTCTCAGCCATTTGAGTTTCCTCTACTGAGAATTCTATTTAGATCTGTACCTCATACCGTAAATGGATTATCTTGTCTGTTTTGTGTTCAACATATATTTGGATATTAGTCCTCTATTGGATGTAGAGTTGGTAAAAGTCTTTGTCCATTTTGTCACCAGGAGAACAAGCTCATATGAACTCAGAAATCGAGGCAGCAAGCACAGGACGCCCATGGGTCTGCACCAGTCTTCTGCATATATATTACAGCTTTCAGTTTAGCATTTTTATGAGACTGCTGAGTGGGCGAAAGAATGGCTCTCTGACTCTTTGGCCTGCACTTGGGCTCTTTTCCCTCTGTTGGTTTGCCTTGTCCAACTCCAATTTGATGTCTTTTATTTTTATCTTATTATATTTTACTTTGTTTGGTTGTTATCTCTCAGAAACCTGTTCTTCAGATCTCTGTGGTTCAAGGACAGCCTGGTCTACAGAGCAAGTCCCAAGACAGGCTCCAAAGCTACAGAGAAACCTAGTCTCGAAAAAAAAAAAAAAGAAAAAAATAGAAGCCTGTTCTTTTCTAATAAGAATCAGAAAGGAAGGGAATCTAGATGGGAGGGGAAGGTGTAATTAGGATATATTGTATGATAAAAGATTCTATTTTCAATAAAAGGGTAAAAAATTAATAACAATAATAATAAAGTTGATTGAAAACTTTAAATAAAATAATTCATGAGCAAGACTTTGAAACAATATGCAAAAAAATTTATTAAAAAAAATCACCCAGTAAGTACTTATTAACTGACTTTATATTTTATGCAGGAAGATGAATTAAGTCAACCAAATGACTTAACTTTTCTAAGCAAAAAGCACATTTTATAAGGGCATATTAGATTAAAAGCATGCAATCTTTAAAATCAACTGTTTTCTAAAACTGAAAACTTACCTCCAGGCCAATTCGAAGCCACAAGGGATTATAAGACAACAGCCAATTCAGAACTTTTTGGCGTTGTCCTGAAATATAGGTTAAAAGAAAATTAGCTGCATATTATTAAACAGAGACAATAAATAAACCTCTTCAGAGACTACAGACTGCAAAACAGAAACAATGAGTTACACTTCTTAAACATAGGATCACATTCATGTATGATAGATTTTAGGCAGCAAAGAAATGCAGCATCTCATTGGCGATGTACGGGAAGGAACTGAAACCAGTATCTAGATGAGGTAATTCCATGTTTTTGGCGTCAACATTCATGTTATACAACTGATGCAACCTTAGTGTCTATAGCAGATAAATGGATAAAGGAAGCACACTTTATTCATGTATAGACCTAAACATACGGATACACAGACAGACAGACAGAAACACACACACACACACACACACACACACACACACACACACACACAGAGGCATGTTAATCTATTTTAAAGAAAGATAAGTTCTGCCATTTTCTAATGACATGGATGAACCTGAAGGACATTAATTAAAATAAGCCGGGGAATCAAATTCCATGCAATCTCAACTTGTATATATCTTTTTAAAATCTTCATGCCCACATATACAGAGAATGGTGATTGACAGAGACAGGAAGGTGCTGGCTATAAAGGTACAAAGCTTTGTTATGTAAGGGAAGTAAATTTTGGAGATCTGCTATATAGCAGATCTGATAAAAGTAATGCAAAAATCTTTACAATATTTTAAAAGAATGAATCTTGAGATGTCCGTAATCTTACCAATATCTTTCCAGAGGTGTCTATCTTTCCGTACAAGTAACCGTCCAACTTCAATTTCAATTTCAAGCTTTTTGATAGCTTTAACCATGTTTTCAGAAGTAAACAAGGAGCACGCTGTACGGCGTAATCTATTCATCCTGCAGCTGGCTGTGTAAGCTCGGAGAGAAACTTCATCTTTGGTAGGTGCTTTCGGGACACTTATTTTATGTTGGTTCTCCACTCCCAAAACAAGGGTGGCAGCATTTACTGGATAAACACAAAGACAATGCTTCTGGTTATGCATCATCTCTACGCCTTACTAAACCCAGCAACTGGGTGCAAGGTAAGATATATGCTCAAAAGGGCCTATTTCGTCACCCTCCAAATCCTCTCCTGAGTTTCTAACAATCACCTAGTGCTCTCTAAGAACCTTTGACTGCGTATTCTACAGAGGGCCTGCCAGGGCAACCTCTTCACGTTAACTTCACGCAAACTTCAAACATCAGCATTTCTAACCCAAACAAGCAAGATGACCTCCCAACAAGTTTCCGTCTCTATCTCCTTATGAATGAATAAAAGGTAAGCTCTGAAGGTTCTCAGCCTTCCTAATGGTAAGATCTTCTAATATGGCTTAATACAGTTCCGCATGTTGTTGTGAACTCCAATCATAAAATTATTTTCTCTGAAACTTCATAACTGTAATTTTGCTATTTTATGAATTGTAAATTTCTAAAATGCAGGATATCTGATATGCGACCCCTGTGAAAAGGTCTTTCAAGCAAAAGGGATTGTGACCACAGGTTAAAACCCATAGTTCCCAGGACTACGAGTTAACTGAATTTTGACATAATCTGAATTCTGTGTGTAAGCTTATTATATGCATGTGCCTGTGCACATGTTGGAGACAAGAAGACAATCTGGGATACCACTTCTCAGGTGTCCTTTACCTTCTTAAGGATTTTTGAGATGGTTTCCCAATGGCCTGGAGCTGACCGAGTAGGCTAAGCTAACGGACCAATAAAGCCCATGGATTGCCTGTCTATACCACCCCAGCACGCTCTGGGCTGCTTTTGTGTGGCTTCCAGCAACTGAACTCAGGTCGTCATGTTTTGCACAGCAAACTCTTTGCCAATTGAGCTGTCTTCCCATGTATATCTGAAACTTTTATAAAACAATTATATTTCAAGAAAAACAAACATTAGAAATTTGACATTACTTCCTTTTGAAGAAAAAGAAGCACCATGGCAGAAAGCATGTAATTCAAAGAGCCCTGTAATGGGGAAATCCTAGGGAGTCTCTCTGAGAGCTAAAACAGCATCTGTCTGCTAGCACAGCCCACAGTAGCCTCATCTGTTACTGCCTCTGCCTGAAACCAACTCCATCATTCCTGTGCCACTGCAACACTCAAGTGGAGCTTCCGTCTCTTTCACAAGAGATTCCTCCAGCTCAGTCCACTCATTTCTTCCTGCAAAATAAGAACTAGAATATTTTTAAATTCCTCATGAATTGGCTTCCAGGTTCCTCAGAACTACATAACTTCTGTGTACAATCCTAAAAATAGTGCAACAATGAGCTAGCAAAACATCACTAAAGTACAATATAACCCAGTATGTGTAATTCAAGATGGCGTACCTTCAGAAACATGCGTTTTCACAGTGAAGTCATCAGGCGTCAATATGTAATTTAGCCACCAAGTAAAGCCTTGCTCCTGCTTTTGCTTCCAGCGTTCATCATAAAACATGTTCTTTGCAGCAAATGGCATTGGGTGTCTAGGAATAGCTAAGAATATATTCAATTACTACATAAGAATTTTTCCTTTAAATTATTTTTAAAAATAGATCAAAAGGATTTTTGTACTAGCAAAATCATCTTTAAAAACTGAATGATATTTGCATTCACTTCTTGCTGCAGAGAGTTGTAAACTTCTGAAGTGTGATATATAATCAAAGTAAAGGCTAAATGTGTTATTTCCCTGTTATCTCATTTTTCAGTCTGTTAAATAGAAAACACTTGCCTGCTTTCAATGGCTTTATAAAGGTCAGATGAGACTGTGCTACAGCAATGATAGGTCGTGTCCTTTTCTTTGTTTTAGAAAGAGGCGTTTTTAATACTGATGAATCTAAAAAATAAAAGTAGAAAATATAGCATTTATAAAATAAGATGAATCTTAGAAAAAAGATAATTTCAAAATCAAATTTGAGTTCTTCAGAATCATATTCATTAAAGCGATACTTAATAATGACTATGTTCTAGGTGCTTATGTTATAAACTTCAATAATCAAACCAACCAACCAACCCCTGGGGGCTGGAGAGATGGTGCCCCAGTTAGGAGATCTTGCTGCTCTTCCAGAGGACCTAAGTTCAAGTCTCAGAACCCACAGGGATCTACAACCATCTGTAAGTCCAGCTCCAGGAGATCCATTGCCCTCTCTGGCTTCTAAGGGCACTGGCATGCTCATCGTCCACAGACATACATGGCAGGCAAAACACCCACAGATGTTAAAAGTTCCCAGACCACAAACCAGAAATGACCTATGGAAGCTAGCATCCTGATGCAACCATAGCCTAGAGTGTGCATACTACCAGACTGTGCTACATGCAGGGAAATGCAGAACTGAGCGGCATGGTGACAGTCATTAGGCAGCTGTCAGCCTTCAGAGGTATCAAAATGCCTTAGCCCTCTAAAGTGGAATTCAGAGGTTCGTTTAAGGACCACGGCCTACTGGCCATGCTGCAGTAAGGATGAAGCTAGGATTGCAAGTGAAGAAAGGCAAAAAAGGAGAGGTCAGAAATATTAATAACAATGGCAACTAATATTTAAATATATTGTGTCTGGAACTATCAAATATTAAATTCAAAGTCTTATTCACATATGCAATAAATTGAAGTATTATAGTTATCCATAATTTATATATTAACATGCCAGGGCTTAGAGCAATTTTGTAGTCAAAGTTACAGAAGCTAGTAAATCAAAGTCTAATGCATGAAATTCTCTTTAAAAAAATCTAGGATAAAGGCCTTACTGAGACTGCTGCTTCGAATAAACAGTAGGTTTGAGAAACAAAGTTTTTATGGTCATTTGTGTATTTATTCATGAATTCACTGGTTCTTTTTATGACTTATTGTCTATTCTGTAGGTTAAGATATATCTTTGTCTAGACCACATATATAGAAAAAGTGAGGCAGTGAATCTCCACTAACGGGCATGTGCAATTTACTAATATTTGAAAGTATAACTAGAAGGGCATATTGGCCTCTAAGTTCTGATGTGCTGATGCAAATAGTAATAAATGGTACTTCCAGTTCCTACGCAAGACACCTACATAATTTCCTGCTAATACCTCATGACATCAGCTAAGGACATCCACTGTGTGATCTGTTTCCACAGCCTGATGGCCTTTGAGTCTGATTAGTTGTGGATAGTCTTCTTAGCATTCTATGTATCTTACTAGCATTTGTTTGTTGGCTTCTTGGCAATTCATGTTCTTATTTCAGGTATTAAAAGCTTAACTTTTGTTGACTCCACTGCCCTCTAGTAACATTTCCAATATGAATATTTAGAATTAGGCCTGTACTGGAATTTACATACATAGCTGTGGGACAGAACCACAGCTAAGGAGAATTTCAAGGTATTTGTCCCAAGCAGTGAAAAATTGAGCAGCATTACTCACTGGGGCCTGTATTGAGTAGACAGGAAAGATGTGACTTTGTAGAAAGCGAGTGAAAGAGACACTTGGAGAGCCAAGCAGAAGCATCATATTGACTATAGGTCTACATATTAGCAGTCCAGCCTGAAAACCATATACATGAAGATGCATGTGCATAGTTAGCACTCAGAACTGTGACACAGGATGTCACAATAACTTCTAGAAGAAAAGAATAGAAGGGGGCACCAGGATTATAAGAAGTATAATAGTGACATAAGAAAAAGCATTCCAGGAAGGCAAAGGTTCAAAGTTATAAATGTTGGTAACAGGTGATCAAGTTGATTTAAGAGAGACAACTACTGTATTTACAATTTGGACATCATCGGTCATGTGTCCCTGTAGGCTGTGCTTCAGTCTCCTGCTTCTTTTAAGCAAAACCTGGAAAAACCAACATTCTCTGAGTTACGTCCTTGTCTGTGTATTTTTCTGTATATGGGTTATACTTGCATTAAAAGGTGTGCTCTGAAAGGCACTTGTAGTGGCAATTTCTAATTTCTCCTGTGTACCAGATGAACCTCAATCCATTCTGAGTACTCTACAGACACTCCACAGATATGTCAAGTTTAATGATCATAGGTTTGGGGGGACATATTCCATCTGTGGGGGCTGAGATAAAAAATACCCCCATAGGCTCATATACTTCAAGGCCGGGCTCCTAGTTTATATTGGTTGGGGAGGTTAAGAAACCTTTCGGAGGTATAGCCTTCCCTGAGTAAGCGCATCCTTGGGGGCAGGCTCTGAGTATATGTCCTTGTCCCACTGAGAGTGCACTCACTCTCTCTGCTTTATGTCATCAGTTAAAGAAGTGCTCCCTCGGCTTCCTGCTGCTGCTACCACCACATCTTCTAGGCCATGATGGACGCTCCCTTCTTAACCTAAAGAAAAACTTGCTTCTAAGTTGCCTTGGTCATGATATTTTCTTACAAAGGAAAGGTTACTAATACAATATCCTAAAGAGAAGAACATCTGCACTTCTATTTCCTTAAAGAAAATGGGGTTCAGAAGACAAGCTTGAGACACTAGTCGGGTGGAGCATCAGCTCTGTCACTAACTCTATCAACTCTGGGAAAACTACTCAACTTTTCAGTGTATCTATTTCCCGTCTGCAGAACTGTACTACAGGGAAAACCGACACCGACTTCACAAGGAGATTCTAACTCCTTATGGAGGACACAGTGAAGCACACACAACTGTGTCTGACACAGAAGTACTCAATACATGTTAGCTACTGCAATCTGACACGAAGGGGGAAAAGGACTTCAAACAAAACAGAAGAATAATATAACACAACTGAATGCCAATTTTTCCAGCCAGAAAAAATGCAGGCAAAAAGAAAAAAGGAAGGAAGGAAGTGAGGGAGGTAGGGAGGGAGGGAGAGAGGGAGGGAGGGGGGTTAAAAAAGGGTAAGGATTTAGTAGTTAGAAATCAGGAAGACCTACAGGTAATAATTCAGGCATAGGCAGACAACTGAGATTAGCTTAGACAGGTGAGTTGTTGGTTGGAATCTGTCTGGGAAGGACAGGAAGGAAAGCAAGTAAGTGAAGTTCTCAGGAATTAAGAAATTTAAGCTAAATAAGGGAAGGACAGATGCTTTGAGAGGAGCTATGGAATCAAAGTTGAACTAAGGAGTGGTGGGTGTTGGAAAAGTACAAAAGTGAGGGAGCCTGGTTGAGGAAGAAATGCTGGAATCAGAGATGGCGACGTGCACTTGAGATGCTTCTAGGAAAGCAGAGCGCACAGATGGCGCAACTCAAAGGCCAGGCCACTAGAAGACTCTTCACAGAGTTAGAATTCTTCAGATTGGTCACTGGAGAATGGATCACGAGCCAAGTTCACTTCGAGAATAATTAATTACTTACTGCACCACGGAAACATGAGTGACAGTCAGAAAGATGAGCTTTGAGATACTGGCTGTTTATTTCCTTTGTTTATTGAAGAAGAAAAGAAAAATACTTTGAAAATAGATATGAAAAGCAGGTATAACAAGCGAAGACCCAAGGTCATTTGGTTGCAACATTTTTGAAGTTATAATTTATGCAGAAAATTCATGAACAGAATATGCTATTTAAACTGAGGTAGGATTATAATTAATTCGAAGCACCACATTGCAAGTGTCAACAAACTGTTAAAAGCACAAATGAATACAAGCCCATCAATAGCAGATTTACTAATTCAGAAAACTCACTAGAACAAAACAGAACAAAAAACATGTTCTTCAGGTGCACTTACACTCCGGATATGAGGGACAACTCACCGGTTTTCTTCTTCAGGCTTGATTTCTCCCAGGTGCTAAAATGTATTGAGGTGAATGTTTCTTTCTTTTTGGTTCTTGCAACAGTTGATTGTATGGATTCAGGAGGAGAAAAATGGATTCGCTTGATTTCACACAGGCCTGCATGTTCTGCAATAGCTAGCTTTCCATTTGTGTCCTCCACGTTTCCATTGCTCTTTCTTTTACGGGAAACTAAAACTGTGCTTGAGGGTGTTGTTTCATTTTTAAAGCGCTGAGGTTCACTTATTACTGGCTCTACAACCGGACGGTAAGAATGACCAGCTTTCTCTTTTAGGTTATCCATTTCATCTCCACATTCACCTCCTATTCCTGTGAGACATCTCTTTGCATTGGGCTTATCAATCTCCGGTAGCTTTTCTCTGGCATTGGTGGGCTTCCTTTTGGTAACAGTGGCAGAAAGAATTGGGCGTCTCTTTGGTCGCTTATCCTGGTTCTGAAGGGAAGCATCTTTAAACTCAGAAACATTGGGATGTTTTATAAAATTGCGATTATGGGACTTTATTGCTACAAGGTTTTGTTTTTTAATACTAACCTTGGGAGTTTCTGAATGCAGACCCTCAAGGTTGTATGCTAAACCTTCATTTGTTCTCCGGTCCTGGGAAGTTTTATTTGATAATGCTGATAACTTACATGTTTGCTGACCTGTGTGTACCATGTTATCTTTTACAAACTGTGTTGGAGATAAAATGGGATTGACTGAATCTGATTTGAGAGCTTTTGGAAGTCCATAATTGTCATTTAAAAAAGACTCTGGGCTTAAGATTGTTTGGTACACTTCACGTACAGTTTGGGATTCCAAACACAGAAACTCTGAGCTTTCTTTCCTAAATGTTTCTGATAATACATTTCTCACTAACCCTAGGCTGCTATTGGATTCATAGCTGTTGTTTACAAAAGAATCTGGACTTAGAAAATGGATTTGGCTCTGTGTAATATTCAAAGGTGAAGAGCTGTTTGGGGCAGGAGGAAGTTTACTATTCCCTTCGCTTTGGTCACTAATACTAATGGGGTTACATAAAGTGTCATTTGTGACTTCTTCATTAAAATTAAAATTGTTTGAACTTTTAAAATCTTCTACTTTCAAATGTGCATTTTTCGATCCGTGAAGAGATGAATAGGCAGTAGACCTGCGGAGAAACACTGGCAAGCAAGTTTCTTTCTGGCATTCCTTAACAGGACTAGGAGATGAATCGGGTATTTTGTTTTCTTCAAGGGATAAAGAATTGTTTTCTGTTGGAGAACAGCACTCACTCATAGCCAGATTTTCACAGGCCTGCAGTGGGCTCCTAATTCTGTCATCTTTTTGGGAAATATTAAATGCTTCATTAAAATGTTGGCTTTTGGAAGTCCCTTTATTAAGTTTTGAATGGGCTGGAATCTTCTTATTGGTTTTCCAAAAACTTCTCTGTAAAAATAAATGGAAGCCACTGAACAAGCTGGAAGCTGTTCTCTATCACTTTTAAACAAGCAATGTTATACATGTTGCTTCCCGCCTTCCCTCAAAATCATCCATCCTTCCAGTACATCACAGAATGAGTGAGACACTACCTTTTTCTTCCTATGCTCTTCTGCATTTCCTAGTAATATAGCCTGGTGCTTCAGGAAATCATTTACAAGAAATGTCACAATCTCCCTTACTCGTCCTTCTTTCACTGGTGTCCAGATAACAGAAACAGTAATTTTTTCTTTAGGCTGAAAGAAGAATACATTTTAAATGATTATGATATTATAATTATGATACTCAAATCACTATATATAACTTAGTTTAATAACTTTTAGTTACCACACCCTAATAGGGTTAATTTTTTCTAAACTAACTCATTGTAAGAAAAAAAGCCACTAGCAATAAAAGTCCACATCAAAATAAAATTGTAAGTATAACGAAAACTATAAAATTATAATAAAAGCTAATTGCACAAAAGTAAAAGAACTGACAATCTACAAGTCATTTTAATTGAGCTGTTTTAAAAACACAGTTGTAGGGACTAGGAACCTAGCTCAATGGTAAAGTGTGTGCTTAGACCAACCTAAGTTGCCAGGCACGTTGGCAGGAAACTTAAGTGCAAAATATAAGCTTTTCTTGAAAAAAAGAAATCATAGTTTTTTTTTAACCAGCTGATTAAAAATAATAACAAGTTTTCCTCTACTAGCCAGAACTTATCCTTAAAAAAATAAGAGAACCAGGAACTTTACTTCTATTTTATAACAAAATAGAGTAAGTACAAGAATTGGAGAGAGGAGAGTCTTTCTATAGACAGAAATCCAGACAGTTGTCCATCAAAGGGAGCAGCAATGGTTTATGAAGTGCGGGAACTCCTGATGATGCAGCCCACCGACCTCAGTTTAGCCTTCCCCTGAAGCCTTCCTTACACTTACTGGGCATTTTATGCAGACCTCCTCAGCTAATTGTTTTCACAGCTTTTGAAGTTCTACTCCATGAAAAGGACAGTAATCGAATGAAACACTTTTTAACTCTACATTGGCAGCAAAAAAAAAAAAAAAAAAAAAGTAATATACAAAAGTGTGCCCATACATTACATATACACATTTAGTACAGTCCTAAGGAAGGATGCTTTTAGGGTTTTGTCTGCCTATTTAAGCAAAACAGTTCATTATCAAAACAGAAGTGAAGTCCCACCCAATATAAACATACATATGAAAAATAAAATGCACATTAAAATGGCTAAAAGGAAGGAATTAGAAAACGTTCATCAGTGAACACCTCAAATCTCAAACATATTTTGAACGCTAACCTCAAACATATTTTGCAGTGACTGCCAAGTCTATTAAAAACGTGTAACAGAAAAAAACAAAAACAAAAAACAAACAAGCAAACAAAAAAAAAGTGTAACAGAAACTTTCTGAAACGCTTCTAAGGATGGTATACGCGCTTTGATTCATCATCCCGAGCAAATTACTGCCCACTTTTTGCCATGTATTCGCACAAATTATACAGTGCCAAAACCCGTCCACAGTCAAGAGATGGAATTGACTTGGTGCTGGGGTCCTGTTCTATCCCAGCTCTACCCTGCAAATGGAAGAGTCCCAGAACCTAAACAGGAAGTTGACCTAGCGTCGGATTCCCAGCCCCATATCTGCAGAAGCCCCCACCGTCTAGCCTGGGTGGGAGCTGACTTAGTTTTTCTCCGAGTTTTTCGCTATACGCCAGGGGCCACACCCCGCGGACGTGCCCTCACACCCACCTTCAGCTCACAGCAGCTCGGCACCACGCTGAAGCCCTGGTCAGCGGCCCGCAGCAGGGACAGCTCCACCTGCAGAGGCTCCTCGTGCGGGTTTTGCAGGATCAGAGACTGTGTCCGTGTCGTGCCCACGCGGACGTCCCCAAAGCAGAGGAAAGGAGACGGGCAGAAGTGGCTGAGCAACAGCACCGGCGGGGGCGAATCCCCGGCCGCCGGATCCTGGCGCACGCGCCGCCCGCTCTCCTCCGGGTGGTAAGCGGCCCGCCGCGTAGCCATGGCAGCCGCCCCGCGCTGGGCGGTCTGGTACCCGCTGTCCGCGTCCCGCCGCCTTCCTAGAATCCGGGGATCAAGGACAAAGATCAGAAAGCAGGAGACTACCAAACCCCGAGGAAAGTAGACTAGCCGCTTTTGCTGCGGTTCAAATATCTGGCCTCCACCAATGGCAGCGGCGAGAACCACCTTGCTAGCGCACCAATCAACGAGTAGTTTACCGCCCACAGATACTAAAGAGCCAATGATTGAGCGAAGGCTCCTGGCCAATGGGACAGCGGCGCTTTGTTTAAATGATGGTTTGGCTGTCACGGCTGCCTGGAGAGGAGATGAAAAGGCAACAAAATTCCTTGGAGTGGCTCAGAAATGAAATTGCCTCTGTTGTTTTAAATACGCTACAAGGACGGAAAAGAATCATCACTGTGTCCAACCCACGGCTGCATATGCTCCAGAATCGCTGAGTGCAACTTGTGAGCAAAGGTTCCCGGGAAGAAAAGGCACCTTCAACGCATACTGACCAAGGCTGAGGAACTGATTAGAAAGTCAGTGATTGTGGCGAGGTTAGAATTTGGAGGTCAAGTCTAATAGTTATTGGGGAACATCGTTCGCCCTCAATAGCCATGTCTTGTCATCCTTTGTAAGTGGCCTATTAGCACTGTGACATGTGTAAATTAACTGTAATGTAAAGAGTACTGGTTTCCCAACCAAGTACTGCCAGCATCTGGGGCTATAAAGGGTTTCTCTTTGCCTTAACATGCCTATTCAATGCTTCCACCTATTATTTGAAAAGTGTCTTTGAATATTGTAACTTAATCATAGTTTTACCACGTTGGAACATGAAATTTGGGATAACCTAAATCTGTGTCCCTAGGTCATATTCACTCATTTTTGACTTCTGAATAAACTCTCTGATAAAACGGGACCAAAAGGAGACACTTTTGAGGTGAGAGTTTTGTCTCAGGGCAGTTGATATGTATTTTGCTTTCATATAACTTGTATGGTTTACCAGCATTTTGCCACTATGTCATTAAGTTTGACACTCTTGTGTGTCCCACATAACCAGACACAACTGTTAAGTGAGCCGAGAAATTTTATATAAACCATGACTTCTTTTTTTTGGTTTTTCGAGACAGGTTTTCTCTGTAGCTTTGGAGCCTGTCCTGGAACTAGCTCTTGTAGACCAGGCTGGCCTCGAACTCACAGGGATCCGCCTGCCTCTGCCTCCCGAGTGCTGGGATTAAAGGCGTGCGCCACCACCGCCCGGTCTTAAACCACGACTTCTTATATGATAGGCCTGCCCATAATTAATCGGCTTTACTCTGTAAGTTTACTGGGCTAAACAGAGATGTAAAGAAAACTGTTAGCATGTTGTTGGGTTGTTTTGTTTTTTTAGACAAGGCCTTGGTCCATAGCCATGATCAAAAACTGATAACCTATTGAGAGGGCTGTAACAGAAATGGAGATGAGTTTGTAAGGTTCTGGTAGTAGCCCAAACAGGTATTAACATTTTACAGCAAGCATTTCTCCCCCAAAACAGAAGGAATCATTGCAGGAATGAGCAGGAGAGAGGTTAAGAGTGCTCATTCTTAGCTTTATATAGGGTATCTTATTTCACTAATAGAGCTTTGCTACACTTCAGACTTATCTAAAAGCAATATGACTGCTTCAAACAAAATAGTAACCACTGTTACTTGAATTTTTATAAAACACTTTTAACTTAAGATCTATTAATAGATTTAATAATATACATAGATATATAAGTAATGTTTTAAATGCTATGTAACTTATTAGAATCATAGGTTTCAAAAATGTCCCCAAGATACTTGTTCTACTTGCTCTTGGTCTTTGTTTTATAGAGGAATGCAGAACACTGTTCCGTACTCTGAAAACATTATTTGAAAAGAACCTGGATATGCTTTACTAGGGCCAAAGAACTCTGTTTATTTTAAATATCAAAATAACACAACGAATGAATTCAATATGCAAGATGACAACTACTACTCACAAGGAACTGAATCTTTGCTACAAAGACATTTATACTTAAGAAACAAGAGACAAAGTAGCTACTAAACTTGACATTTAACATACAATGGGAAATAATCGATTTTGATATTTTAGATTTTCCTTTGTAATTACTTTTAAAACTGTCCTTAATTAAAAAACAAAACTAATGATTTGAAACAGAAAACAAAACCATTTCCATTTTAATATACATCATCCCTCCCTTAAACAGAACAGTTTTGACACAACTAAATACCCAGCTTGTGTAATGTTTGGCAATCACTCTCATCAACTGTAATAGTTTTACTTACAAGGAGAAATGTCTGATTGTTGAATAAAGGAATTCTATAATTACACCACAGGACATTATTCAACTTTATGCAAGCAAGAATATCAAACAGAGAGGCATAGTGACAGTGAGATGTGCACATGCTCTTCATTCAAGAGACAGTTCAGAATCTCCAGCAGTAGCACAACTATTGGAATTACTTGGCTTTACTTAAGAATTTGCAACATTTTTATAAAGGTTTTCATCTTTGAATAACATCTATTCTCCAAACAACATCCTTAAATTCTCTCTAAATAAATGGCTGCAGAGACTAACTGGTTCTGGATCTTTCAAAGGACATAGATTTTAGATAAATATACAGCAAGTTAAAACATGAATAAGCAAAACATAAACACACACCCCTATCAAATCATTCCTTCTCTCATCTTCCACACAATCTAATCCTATTGCTTTTATTATTAGTGATCTCCTTCCTCAGAGGAAGAACAGAAAGCATGCTGATACCAAAGGGGAAAGTATTGTCAGCAGAAATTTTATAAGCATGGGAGGATACCAAAAAAAGGAGCACACACAGGGTACTTAAAGGGAAATGTGCAAAAGAGATGAGTAGCATATATAGAACTGTCTAGTTCCTAGATGCTGTGTAGAAAATAGTCCTCATCCATTGTTCACACCAATAGCAAGTAAGATTTAACATAATTCTACTTAAAGATTTAGAAACACTACTTACTCCTTACTAAATAATGCATTTTCAGTCTTTTTAAATTTGGCACTAAATCTTAAAATGTTGAAATGACTCTGTTGAAAGGTCGTGCTTTTTCCTGAGTCATCAACTCAAGTCTTGACTGGGATCCTGCGGCTCCCTAGAGCAGCTCTTCTCACAGCACGTTAAGTTCAGGAAAAGTGAATTAAGTCTTCAGTGCAGAGCTATGCTCACAGGAACAAGTTACTTAAGAGAGCATCAGAGATAGAGAGCGGCATGAGGGGCAGACATACTATTCCTTCTGTCAGATTAGTGACTCCAGTCACTAATAAAGGCCATAGCAGAAACTTTAAAATAAAAAAAAAAACATGTAAATTATAAAAACCAACGTTCACACTATCAGTTAATGCCAATTTTTCTAAGTTAACATAAAACAATGTAAAATAAAAGGTTGTTGCCCAGCCAGCAGGCAACACAAACATAAGACTCAGAACCAAAAAAGTAAAACAAAACAAACAAGCCATTTATTTACCAGTACACTATAGGTAGTCAAAAACAACAACAACAACAAAACCACTACACAACTACACATCTCTGAAAAAGTACAAAGTATTCAATCCAGAAAAGATGGTCTAAAGAACACTCTAAAGAATGAATGCTCAAAACGTCTCCGGTCAATAATAAGTTAAAGTGATATGGTAGGAACAACAGTCATGTTCTTAAATATACCAAGATAAATGTGTTTAATTAAAGGCTGTGACTGAGTGAAAAGCAATGGATGGTATTTATTAGCCCTTAACACTTTAGAGTCACTCTGTAAAGGTGTCTTTGACACTCTTTAAAGTTGAGAGAAATGAGTGTACTTCGTTTATGCTACCATCACTTAAAAGGCAGTCATTTTATTAAAGCACCAGTTTAAAATGCTATTTTTATTCCTCTTTTTCCCAGCAGTAGAGATCTAAATTAAAGGTCCTCAAACTGTACTGTGTTTATAGTTGCTTGAAGGTATCTTGCTGGCATAAGGAACGAACCCTATGGTTAAGTGGTATTTTAGGCTGCCAAGACTAAAGGATAAAGGAGTTTCTTATAAAAATAACCTCAACTTGATCTTAAAAAAAATCTAAGGCAGAAATTATTTTTTGTAACATAGTGTAAAATATAAGCTTATTATTCCATAGTGTTCATTAAAAAACTGCACCCAACTAAAAGGAGAGAACTGAGTATTCTAACTTGTAACTGGTTGGTCAGTGTGACTGTTCCCAGAGTAGTTTCCCTACTTACTTTATACAGATAAACACAAACATTTAATACTTCAGCTTAGGATTCAAACTAACAATGTTTTTTAATCTATTATCCAAGGACTTCAACTGTACTTCTTTGGACAAAGATATAGTCAAACAACAAAGAATTTAAACTATCCAATACCTACTCAAAATCTTTGGTGCATTAAGTCAGAGACAGTAAGTTAATAAATTTCTATACTCAATAACTTATTCAATTTACAGATTAAGTGCTAACTGTTATCTATCAAAATTTAATTTAAAATAATAAATTATACTCACAAAATAAAATATTCACAATGAGGCTACCTTAGTTGCGAGATTGAGATTTTTAAGCTTAGTTACAAAATGATTTTACAGTCATAGAAAGGTGAACTAAGAAGATGGGGCTCATCTTATAATTTTTGTGTCAACTTTGAAATTACCCAAATCCATGTTCTTACATTTTTGGAAACTAGAGAAAGCAAGGTAATTTTCCCATTATTGTGATTTTATTTAGTTCTTCGTAAGTATTAACTGCCTACCACCAGACTACATTAAGAACAAGAGAAAGGAGTGCCTGGCACATAGTGTGCACTCATTAATGCTGCCACAAGAGTTAAAATGAGTTCCTTCTCTCTAACATGGAAACACATCACTCCCTTTCTAGTTCAGAACTGCTTACAAGGTTCAAGTGTGAAAATGTGTGAAAATGTTTTAGATAATAACTACAATTATACAACTGTATTTCACTTTACATAAGAACTACATTCTTGTAAAGTCCTATGTAAACCAATTTCTAAAATTAAATCATATATTTAAAGTTTTAGAGCATCATTATTAAAAGAACCTTAAATACCTTCAAAACCCAAGGTATTATTTTCACTGTGAAATGTTGTATCCTTCTTTTCTGCCAAAATATACAATATATCATGCACATAACACACACACACACACACACACACACACATATATATATATCATTTGCCTTTTTTGATAAACCCAATTTTTCTACATTAGCTTATCTCTAAGGCAAAGTATATTTATAGGTATGATCTTTTAATTTCGGTAAGATATTTAGTTAAAAATCTTTATCTCCTTTATGATAAAAATCATAAATCCATATTCTTGATATTTGATTTGAGAGTCTAGGACTCATAGTGCCTCAGAGCCCAGTTCCATCATTAGTCTCCATAAACATTTCCACACTAATAAGAATGCTTTAACAATAAGAAAGAATATAAAATTAAGTTTACTGGTTCAAACACAATTACAACCAAACTTTTATAAGTGAGGCAAAACTCGGGTCACCTTTATTATTTATATCAGCTACTTTGGTTAATGCTTCAGTTTGCAACATGCTCTTTGAACATTAATATGGCAGCTGTTCCTATAAAGTACCTTCATTTCTTAAGTGCTTAAACAATTTCCTCATTATTGATTATGTTTTATTCACTAAAGTTCATTATTTTATGTGTGATATGTTTACAAAACCCACAAGGGCTAGGCAAGACTTAACAGTTTACACAAAACAAAAAGTGCTAAAAGCAATTAGGAGTGTAAACAAATTGAAATAGAAAAATTTAAAAGCTGCTAATTTCCCAGTAGTTTACATACAAATTGAATGTTAACAGCAAGCCAACCCTGCCTAGTCTAACCCTCAAGCAAGCTCACCAGGAAAATCTCATCCAAGGTTAAGTGGAAACAGGCTGAAAAAAAGAAGAAAACAAAACAAAACAACAACAACAAAAAAAAAAACGCAAAGTGCACATCTTTATAATTCCGGCAGGCTTTTTTTTTCTTCAATTAAATTTAATTAGTGATGTGTTTCTGTGATTGCTATTTCCTTTCACCAAGTTGTCAACTATTGTCTCATCCAAATACAAGAATGAAAAATAGAGACAGATCTGGCTTGAGTATATACAAATAGGAGTGTACTTGGCTAAAAAAAACTAATTATGCTAAAATGAGCAAATTTGAGAATGGGTTTGGCACCTTTTCTGACAATTGTATATGAAAGATCTAGGTTCCGTTTCCCTGTTTCAGCCAGCCAAATTTTGTAAATAAAACACTAAATACATTATTTAATTACTTTCATTTAGTTACAGCTGTCCCTTCTTTACTCATCTAGATGCTGAAACATACTATGAATGTAGAATAAATGACCAAATACAAATGTCTTAAAGGTAGCTAGATAAAACTGTCATATTTTTCATTAAAATATATTTAATTAGATAATTTAATGCCTAGATCTGTTGGTATTTATTATTCATCATAGTTGAGTATAGGTCCAATTATCTGGATTAAAATAATCTTATGTTTTATTTAGCATCCTAATCTTATACTTGTTAGCTTTTAGCTTTCAGCTTTTGAAAACCCCAAACATGATGACAAAAGTAATGGATAGATGACAGCATAGATGTATCAAGACTTTCTTACATAAATATGTAAGAAATTTCAAGTCTCAGTTTTGAAAATCTGAATGAAATGATATTTAATTAGTATTAAAATTTTGCACTGTTGACATATCCTTTCTATAGGTTACATGGTTCTTCAAACTCCATAGCAATGTGGGTAAGGGAGAAAAGAGATGACTAAAAGTAAACTTTGGCTTGGGGCTCACACCTGGTTGGCTAAGGCAGAAAGATTGCCACAAATTGAGGCCACCCTGGGCTATAGTCTAAGACCCTGTCTTGAAAAAAAGGGGAAAGAAATAGAAAAATTCCATTGATGATTTAAAAAAATACTTCCACCACTGTCAGCAGCTAATAATCTGAAATTTAAAAATCCATTCAAAATTAGTACTAAATAATCTTTTAAAAAATCATACTTCAAATATTATGTCAATTTGTGTCCAAGTATTCAGTCAATAGAAATAATTTTTCTTGATTTGAAGCTGTTTTGAAGACTTGAGAAATTAGGGGGGGAAAATGGAAAAAAAATAGCAGCCCTACTAATTGAAAAGCCAGTAAGTAGCTTCTGGCTGTCAGCATATAAGCATCAAAAGGTCTATGGAATGTTTACTCATGAGCGATGCTCACTACTGGACATACTCTGGACAGTAGTTGTGCTATCAAGGCCCAATAATGTTCCAAGGTAAGATGGTTCTCTAGGATCTAGCATCTGGTCAGGTCGTACTGGGTGCACTATGTTTGCAGGCTGAGGAGTAAGAGTGTATTTTTCCAGAAAAGCTAGATCTGCTGCCCGCGGATAATCAGTTGGCTGCGGCTGTGGCGGCAGCATCTCGTGGGATGGTGGGGGAAGTGTAGTCGTATGAGGCACCAGGTCGCTGGCTGTGTCAGGCATTTGAACTGGAACAAGCGTTACCGGAACACATACTTCTGCAGACACGTTCTGCAGCATAGTCTTGGCTTCTGGCTGATAAACTTTGGGCTGGTCCAGATACTGTTTTGTTTCTGCTTGAAAGATCTTATCATCAGATGAGTACTCTATTGTTGGCAAAGACACAAGTTTCTCCTCAGAAGTACTGAGAGAATCCTCAGGAGACTTTATCCCATGAACATGGTCAATGTGGTATTTCAGCTTGTCTTTCCGCTTAAATGTTGCATTACAGTGTTGACAGTTGAAAGGTCGGGCATCAGAGTGAATAACCAGGTGTTTTGTTAAAGTTTTCTTAATTCTAAAAGACTGATTGCAAATTTGACACTTGTATGGTTTTTCACCTGTATGAACAAAAATAAAATAAATGTACCCTTTGAAAAGATGGTAATTTAAATAGCAAATTTATCACATGCATACCTGTAAAAACAGTAGTATTTTATGCTATCATAAATGAAGACAGCCTATCAAGCTCACAAAGATAATGAATTAAATATCAAAATGATCTGGGCTTACGTCCTGGGTAAACCACTTAGTAGCCAAACTTTTAAGCCTGGTTGCCTGTAATGTAGAACAACAAAAAGTACCTATTCTCAGTATGTTGTTAAGTGCTTAATAAATCTTGTTGCTCACTATTACTTTATTACTACTAAAAATTAAAAGAAAGGTTGGTTAAACTAAAAACATTTGATTTACTTCTATTTACAAATTATATAAAAACCAAAAGAACAACTCTAATAAACTACATTCCAACAAGGCCACTGTGAGGAGAACGTATGTATGCATGCATGCATGGATGTATTCTGAGAACTGCAAAAGCCAAAGAAATGGGAAAGAATTATTTCTAAACTAAATTCCATCATTTTTGTAGTTGAAAGCAAGATTAGACATTAGTCATAGGAAAGCATGATAAATTCAAGCTGAAAATGACCTACATTGTACCTTGCCTGTAGAAATGATGTACTCAAAGATCACAAAAACTAAGGAGATTCTGAAACCCAGCAACTGTAATGCCCTAAGAATTTAAAGACTTAAAAAAAAAATCTAGAGAACAAAATTGTTGATTGTCTGTCTGTATATGCATAGATATTCATGTGGGTACAGGTGTGTATTTATACATATGTGAAAGTCAGAAGTCAACCTTGGTCCAGTCTGTTTTGGGGACAAAGTATTTCATTGGCCTGAAGGTCTCCAGGTAACCAAAACTGGACTTGGGACATGCCTGTCTTCATTTCCCTAACATCACTTCCCCTGGTAAAATTATAAGTGGGTATCACAGCACCAGCTTTCATATATGGGTTCCAGGCATCAAAATTGGGTCCTTCTGTTTGCAAGGCAAGGACATAATCAATTAATTGATCTCCCCAGCCAGGACAACAAAAATTGTTTGGTCATCAAAGGGGCACTGCCAGTCACTTCAATGAGGGTGGTTCAATATTCTTCACCATCCTCTAGTTAAACAAACTTATAAAATTACTATAAAACTGGTAATTCCTCTCCCTTATAAATTTAGGAATTTATTTTCTGAATAAGAGGTCTCTATCCAGTAAACATTAAGAGCTCATTTCTGGAATGTGTGTTGATAAGCTGACATTTGGAATAATGTCTTCTCAATGATCATCATGTGATGTGGGATTTCCCCACTACACAAAATATTAACTCTCACACACAGATAACACGGGACTGTGGATTTAGGAAACTATGTGATCAATTTTTGGAAGAGTTATTTTTGTCAAGTCTTTCTGGGTCTCAGTAAGTCAAATCTAGAATGATGGCTGCTTTTATGGTTTTATTGAACACAGATGCAGCCACTTGTAATAATACCTACAGCTACTCTTGTGCTACAGCAACATAGGCCAAACAGTGACCCAACTATGACCAAAACAGTCTGGAGTATCTATTTACTATCTGGATCTTTACATATACTTCCTGGCCTTTGCTTTTATTTCTTCCCCTTATATTCCACCAGGGCTACAACAGTTGTTTTACTTTACGGTAGGGTTTATTCCTCAACTTTCAAAGAATAAAAGGATATCTTAAATTCACACCACATATAAAACAACGACATAAAATTCAGCTGCTATGGATTAAACTATCAATAAGCTCAATTTAATTTTCTGTGGGTTCACCATCTAGTTCATGAGTTCTATATGCTTTTTACTTATAATCAAGGTGTAAAACAGCATTAACAAAGTTTCTTCAGTTTATTCTCCTATGTATACACTCCTGAAACTTGTTCATTGAAGTATATAATTTTTCTTTTAGCAACATCACTGCATCAGTAATAAATCTTTACTGGAAACTATTTAATATTTAAAATTATCCAAATTAACTTACTTCCATTCTAACATTCATGAGATAATTTGTCTCTTTCAGAATAGCAGCTAAAAATATACAAAGTGAGTATAAAACAAAGTAGTTTTAAGTACATAAACATATTTCTTGATTTAAGAAAAAAAGTAAACCTTTAATTTTTGTATACAAGGGAAAATGAACCCTATACTTCATTCTCTGTGGGTTAGTCGAATGTGTCAACGGCAAAGAATACTACTAGAGCTGCCTGAGGGCCGCAGCAACTCTCTGAGGAAGGAAACCTGTACATTACAACCTGATGTGTGTGAGTCATGAATGTATGCATAAACTCTTTCAAGAAGATACCAGCAACAGAGGCCTAAGAATCCTGACAAAGCTCAAACAGGAGAACCACAGGGCAAAGAAAAGGAGAAAAGAGCACTAAAGCTTGGGCTATTCACCACTGAAAATAATTTCCCAAATTCTTCAAATTGAGAAGAAAGCAAAAATGCTGCTTATTCATGACATGAATTTTAATATTGTATGTAAAAATTTCAGTCAAGAATAACACATATGGACATGTTGTACTATTAAATAACTGCACAAAGATCTGAATTCATTACCCTTAACTTTTACCTGAATGTGTCCGAAAATGCATTTCCAGACTCGATTTTCCTTTAAAAATCTTCTTACAAACATCACACTGATGAAATGTTGCTTTATATCTAAGAAAGTAAATGGATCATCTTTTAATCAATAATACAAAGTAACTGACAACTCTAAAGCTATACAGACAAATGTCGCATCGATAAAGCATACAAGCCTGGAGGAATAAGGCACTTTTAAATCCAGAGCTAGCCTCAAGGGGCTTTCTCCATTTATATTTAACAGAACTTTTTAAAGACACTTGTAAGAATAAAACTTCAAAATGTCTTAAATCAGCCCAACTTTTAATTAGTTATTAAATACACAAAGGACAGAATACAGAGAAAAGAATAAAAAATACATCACTACTGGGAAAAATGGGAAAGAGATTTAGAGCATAGAATTTGTGGTAACAGAATATTCTACATTCTGATGGTGATAGTGATTACCAGACTGTAGGGAATACACACTAAAAGGAGTTTCACCTTAAGTAAAAATAAGTCAGTTAATTAAAGAGATAGATACTGAGCCTGACCAAAAGAAACTGAAATAATCTCAAAAGCTGCATTCCTTGAAGTTGACATGGCTCTCATTAGTTCAAGCCTAAAGAAATAAAATGTGAATCTTTTGTTTTTATTACACACAGATATAAGTAATCTATAATTGGTCCAAAAGTTACATAATTAACAGCATAGTGGAATGTCTAACAAATATTGTTAAGGTCAAAATCAAATTTTAATTGTGAGGACTATGAAATCTGTAGAATGAGTAGCACTTAAATGTAAGTCAATGCCTATCACTTCCTAGCCTTTGAGTCAAGTAATAAGAGTGATTGTGTGTGTGTGTGTGTGTGTGTGTGTGTGTGTATTTCTTTTGAGACTTTAGAGGAATATAGAAACCAAAGAGAGACAATTAACCTACTGCAAATTAAACAGAATAACCGAAAAGTGTGAGTTGTTCTCTACCCATGATGCTGCCAGCAGTAGTAAAGAGGAAAGCTGCATCCACTCACTTTTGCCACACCTTCTCCCCTAGATGCACACTCTTGTAGTGAACCGTGAGATGGTCCCTCCGACCAAAGCACTTCCCACACTCTTCACACTGATGAGCCTTCTCACCTGAGAACAAAGGTCCACATATTACTTTTAACATAACAGGCATTTAAGTTTTCTCTTTGTTCTCCAGAAATAATGATCAAACAGTAAGTTCTTTTAATGGGACACCAAGAAAGCAAAGCCACCCTTTAATCTGGGTTATTTCCTTTAAAACATTTATTCAATTATCTTTCCCAAAGAACTCAAGCCAATTTAATGAAAGTGGATATTTTGCTCACATGGAAAAATTAGTAACCTTACATGGTAGACACCTAATCTTACCTTTCAATGTAGCAGAACAAGATAAACAACTTCAAACCCAGGACATTGATTAGAAATACATAACTAGATACGAAATACCTCAAATAAACATACATTAAATTTAGATGAACCATTTCACTCTTTAGAAAAGGGACCTGAATATTTTCAGATCTTTGTATTTTAAAAATATTTTTCATCTATAGAGATTTCTAACATTTGCAATGAGCCAAAATATAAATACCATGAAAAGTCCAACTGATTACCTATTATTACACTGCCATGCAAAGGTTATTACTGTCTCAATACCAATGCACAATTAATACATGTGACTTCTACAATTACAAACTTAGAATTCCCTTACTAGAAATGAAAATGCACAATCTCAATTAAAATGTCATCAGATCTTTAATCTCTTAGAAGGATAGCTGCAATTTGCCTGGCTATGATCATTAAGAAAGCCATCTGTCACACTTCATACTTCAGGACTGTTTATAATACTGATGATAATCACCTGTTCTACTGTGTGCATAGAGATGGCTCTTTCCCATTATTGTGCTCAAAGAGATGGCTCTCTTAGCATTTCCCGAACATCAATCTGAGACGAAAACATGAAAGAAATCCCCAGAGTACAAAAATTATAATAAAAATATCTGAAAAACTGGTCAGGACTATAAAGTTATTTTTCCAAATATAAGGCTTCAAAATCCACTACAACATAAATTTTAACACTCAGTTATAATAATGTCACTTTAAAACCAAACTTTCACTAACTTCTCAAATATAATCACAGTGAGAAATACGGTTCTCTCTTCAGGGATGTACCAATAGTATTGCTGCACACATCAGCATAATATGCAAATTATAAACTTTGAGAATTTATTCAAAACTAAACTTTAAAATTTCAGTAAACATGTTATGATTATTTACCTATTTCCAGATGCTTTTACAAAACAGGTTTTAAAACCATCATTATAAAGGGGTAATCAGCAAATGTCAACTATTAAAAGCACAGCTAGCAAAAATAGAAAGCAGTATTATGTTCTCTACAGTGTTTGTAAATAGTTTTGGAAAGAGAAATACAAAATAAAACTTACCTGAATGTATTTTCTTGTGCTTTGTTAGGTGGTCATGGCGAATAAATGTCTTTCCACACTCATCACACTCATATCTCTTATCATCGTGATGTACTCTTAAGTGCAGCCTATAAAGATAAAAGAACGCAGACTGCTGAAACTGGCATGGAATGAAAATGCTTGATAGTGATTTAGTGATACGAAGAATGCAAACAGGCCAGATGCTCGAGCACCTTCATATATCATTTGCTCTGCATGGAGGACTTTCAGCTTCCCTCTGTCTTTTAAATAAGATCCCAAAAGGGCACTTTGAAATATGCATATCCCATATAATTCTAAATACTTCCTAAGTTCTTAGATATTAAATCTACCTCACAGACTCTTCCCAATATTTGTGGATGTTATTGATCTCAGTCTCAAGGATATACTTAAGGAATTAGAATTGTTCAAATGGGTAAGTATACAAATAACTGCAAGATAATGACAGCTACTGATTGACAGTTAACAACTGATGATTATATTACTCTGAAAAACTGATACTATATACAAATTGATAGCTGACAAATCATATTTTAAAAGACCTCAGGCTTATAAAAATAGTATTTTAATTACTTCACACTAAAAAATGGTGCTTTAAATTCAAAGGCAAACAATAAAAGGCTTAGATTATTGAAATTTACCTAGTTTGAATCACTTTTACTTCACAATGTTTTGTGTATACCAAAGTGAAATGAACAGTCTTTCCAAACAAGTTTCTAAAATAAGTGTTGACTTTATATTAACTAAAACAGCCAAGTAACTAGACAAAATAATCTCTTTACAGGTAAAGAGATAATAAACGAAACTATGACTATTAAAGCCATAAGATTATAATTCTAGAATTAACTAAGAAAAATTAAAATCATACATATTTCTTAGTAAGTACCTACCTATTTAGGGAGAAATTCAGAACCTTCAGTTACAGTCATTCAGACAAAAGACAAACAAGTAACAATGCACAGAAGGCCATCTAAAACTGAGAATTCCAGAATCCTTAATGTCATTTCCATACTAAATATATTCTTCTACAATGAAGGATGAAGAAATAAAAATAAAAAACTTGGAACACCAGAGTTTTAATACTATTTTCACCCAAAGACAAAATAATTTAATATTTAAATAATGCAACTTTAGTAAAGACTCTGGTAAAGTTGATAATGAGGAAATATTCAATGTTTTACACAGAGAATAGAAATAATTAAAGAAAGATCAGTAAAGTTTTTTCCCAGATGCATACAGAGTCTAAGAAAGGTTTTAATTGAACAAAGCACTTATAATAAAATAGAATTAAAAGAGAACTGTAATTTTATCTCATTTAATACAAGGGAAGATACCTTACCTGTATGAGCTTCCATGACGAAAACTTTGCCCACAGATACTACAAAGATGAGGTTTTTCTCCACTATGTATTCTTAAATGTTCTTTCAAGGTCGTCCTATGTTTAAAAATTTAAAACCACATATATAATATATATTCCAGGGTTCTTAATCTTATATTTTCTGATATAGATAACACATTATATTCCTTTTAATGCCAATATACATACTAAATGCAGAGCTCGAACTCCTTAAAACAGGACTGCAGTTTAACCATTCCTTCAGCAAGCACTCTGCTACAACACCTGTAGTTCTTTAAAGTTTGTCTACACACCTAAAGGTCTGAATAAGGATGGACAAAGTTATTTAGGGAGATAGTAGTAAAAGGCAGTGTTCCTGACTTCTGATGGCTTTTCCAGCTGTTTTGGTTTGGCTTTCATGTCAATCAGGTGACTTCGAAAGGCAGAACATGAGCTGAAGCTCTGCCAGCAGATGGTGCTCATCTACAGAACCACCAAGCCTGACATGTGTAACTCAGAAGAGGATAGGATGCCTAGCTCAGTGGGGGAAAACCCTGCAGATATTTCTAAACTTATGTATAAAAACAACTAGAGTAAACAGAGAGGTGTTATTTTTGTTTTATTCTGTTTTTCCTTCTTGGCTCATTTGATTATTTTGTTTTAATTGTAAGGGGCAAAATAAATTCAATACCTACCTAATAAATTTATAATTTTCTAACCTATAAATATGATTTCATATTAAGTGGCATAATGATTTTCCAACTCTCCTACCACATTCATAATTTATAAGTTGAAAACCATAAAGCTTAAATACACTGAAGGTTTTAATTTTTGCATAGTGTTTCACAATGTAATTCGAGCTGATGAAAAACATAAGCATCCTGCTTTGCCTTCCTAGTAATGGGATTACAGACATGTGTCACTAAACTTGGCCTCAAAAATATATAAAGCTTACACCTGTTTTTCAAGAACAGCATTAAACATATGTTAATATGTTCAGGTTAGGAACTGAAACATTACCATACTGTCAAGTCCTTCACTTATCCTATTCCCCTTTCTCTCCTCAGAAATAACCACTTATATTTATCATGCTTTCTGCTTCCTTCTCACACACACACCCTAGTATACAAGATAGCACATGCCTTTGAAAATCTGAGTTGTGAGCACAGTCCTAACAACATTGGGACTACAGTTAGCTCACTAAAGGGTCCGCAAGGCAGTACAGACAGGGTCTGTGGATGGAAACCATTTGCAGATTTCCCAAGAGTTCACAAAGCCACCCTGACAGGCCAGCAAAAGTGACAAACAGGATGTAGCAAACCAACCATCTGAACCTGCAAACCCTGGCTTCTGTGATGTCTATGTCATTAAGATTTTAAACTAAAGTATAATCTATAAATATATAATCTATATATTTAGATTATAAACTAAAGTATAACTGTGTCCTGAGTTATCTATCTCCTATAACACTTTTTAATAATTTATAACACATGTAAGTCCTTCAATGTTTCTGAGTGTGCAGATAACTTTACCTTTCTCGTACTGACTTCCCACAAATGAAGCAAGTCCATTTTCTCTTTCCACCATGAGTACATTCTATATGGCGTTTCAAATTTCCAGTGTCATTGAATTGACGACCACATATATCACATGGAAATGGACCTAAAAAAAAAAAAAAAGCATGTATTTGAATACATAGATACTACGCTAAATTCAATACAGCTAATACAAATTTGTTGCTACCACCAACAGGAGCATACGCAAAATCTGTAATAGTCTGAAATTATTTGTTTATATTCTCTTCTCTCCTAAGTTGTTTATTCCCAAAAGGCTTTTCTAGTACTTAGGCCCAAATACAAGGTTTTATATACAAATAAAAAAAAAAATACGTGGCACATTTCTGCCCACTCTTACAAAATTAAACCCACACTTGCCACAGTGACAAACTGACCTTTCCTGGTTCATTTCACCATTTTACCAAGTAAGTAACTTGAGACAGTTAAGTTCTACTAAACATCAAGCTAAAAGAAAAACATGGTGATAGATGCACAGCAGATACAGTTCAAGGAAACCATCCACTTGTAAGACGGTGTCTCAGAATTTGCAAGAATAAATTGAATAAATTCTCTACTACACAAGTCATTAAGCATTCACTTTGTTGCCCATCCATTGTGTTGACGGTGCTAAGAATGGACCTGTACCTTCCCATGTCATGCATCCACTCTGGTACTGAGCCATGTCACCATTCACCATTTTTTAGCATCGTTATATAAAGTGGGGAAGGGGACCAGAAATACTCAAGCCAATCACCTACATGGTTTATTATGTTTGCTTTTTTTCTTAAATATGCAATACGTAAGCTCATTGTTTTATTTCAAAAATATATTTTTCAGAGTTCTTGAAAATAGTATCTATAATACTGGAAATAACATATATTCAGAGAAAGAGAATGTAAACTTAAAGGCTATTACATGTTACCTTTTTTGATTGCTGTTTTGGTTGTCAACTTGACTATAAATGGAATTAACTAAAATCCAAAAATGAAGGCCACAACTGTGAGGGATTTTTACTTAATTTGAAATAGGAAGATTCACCTTTAACCCAGATCTTGACACACCTTTAATTTGGGCCAACCCTTCCACTGGAAGCCTATATAAGACATGGAAGAAAAAAGCTTTTGGCCTTTGCCTGCTTGCTCTCAACTTGCTATCACCAAGTCTATTCCTTCATTGACATAGAGACTATTTCTCTGAGATTCCAGTATATGTCAAAGATCAGCTGAGATACCCAGCCAAGTGGACTGAGCAACTTCTGGATTCTTCAACTTTCCATTCACAGCCAGTCACTGTTGGATTAGCTGGACCACAGCTTTTAAATCATTCTAATAAATCCGCTTTATATACAGAGATAGATAGACGATAGATGATAGATAGATAGATAGATAAATAGATGATAGATGATAGATAGATGTTATGCTTCATATACATGATATCACACCTACATTGTCTTCCTAGTAAATGTCACCTTTTACAGAAATTATGCACAGTAACTAAGCATGTGTAAGTAGAGAACTGTGATTTACTGGCCTGCTTGATTACACTCTGCACTGTAATTTAATATGGAGCCATAATCTCCCTAGATACTAAGACAGACCTCATTATCTAGCTAGCGCTGTTTGATAAATGTGTACTTTGAATGTCTTGTCTTTTCCTAGAGTATTTTTTTATTGATTTTTATAACTAAAGCTTAACATATTAATTAAACTTCACTATCTACCATAAATGGTAGATAGTGAAATATAATTTTAAAAAAGCAAGTAATCTTTCAACAAACAATAACAAAAATTCGAGTTAAACCATTTTTAGAAGCATCCTTTTCATGAGCTCTAAGAGTTAGCAAGCTCAGCACATGCTGATAGGAAAAAAAACTAGTATATAAAACTGGTTACTTTATCTCTTAAACATAAAATAAGAATACACAGTGGATTAGATTTTTAACTTAGTACTTCTGATACTTTTCAAACATTGATTACAAAATGATATGTTTAATAGAAGTTGAAATAGAAAACTAAAAACAGAAATGATAGTAGAATCAATATGCTAGTCATAAAAATCTCTTAGCCACAGGAAAAGGAGTTTGGATCATGAACTGATTCATACACAAACAGTCCAAGAACTAAAGTCTATCACTCTATATTTATATCTAATTTAAAATTGTCTTGAACTACTGGATGACCTATACTTTAAAATATATATATATATTAGATATATATACACATACATACATATATATGTACACACTCTCTGGTATATGAAATTCTCTTGCCAGCTTCATGTCTTCTATAAAGCTACTTTACCCACATTATTTTTATTTCCTATAAATTATTATTCAAGCTGTCAATAAAAGAAATAAGACTGAAAGAAGACTTCCATGTGGGATGACAATATATCATTATGAGGATTAACTTACATAAAATTACCAAGCCATACTTTCAAATTTAATATCTGACTCTCCATCTGACTCTCCATCTAGGCCATAAGATTTAGGTAAGAAACTCAGGCATAACATTTTATTTCATTTTATTTCCTGAATGAATATACTAAATATATTCATTCACGAAAAGTTTCTATAAAATCAAATGCCCCCTTTCAAGCTCTTAATCAGATGTAATCAATAATCAACTGTGAATTGCTTATACCCTTTGATATCTTTGCTATTCAAAAAAATGACCAAACTATATTTGCTGTTTTACAGGAACTGAAAGTAAAACTCCCTTTACCCTAATTCAATACCCACAGTTCATCAAGAGCGTTTCAATAGTCCTCCAGAAAAAAACAGCTTTAAGAGCCTAACAATATTAGGAAAGATATAAAGATGAGTAAAACAAACAACCAATGACAAACTTTAATAAAAATAAACAACTGATATCCCATGTTCATAAGCAGGAAGACTCAACATCTGGACATCTGATTAAATAGACAGGACTAATGACATCCCGATCATTCCTGACAAATTATTTGGGGGATATCAATAAATTGAATTTTTTTTCTTTAACATGGTCTCTCCATGTAGACAAGGCTAGTTTAGAGTCACTATGCAGCACAAATTTTGCAAAAATATGTGGATCCTCTTGTCTCAGCTCCTAAGTGCTGGGACTTGGGCATGAGTCACCAAGCCCAGCCTGAAAAGCTGATATTCATGTTTATGTGGAGACAAGAAATCCAGAGTGGACAACATAATACTGAAGTCAAAAACAAAGTCAGAAGACCAATACTACCAGACTTCAATGCTTACTATAAAGCTTAATTATACAGACAGTACACAGAACAGCAGATAGACTCACACAAACACGAATTGAACTAACAAAGGAGCAAAAGCCACACAATGGTATTTTAAAAAAAGAAATGGTGCTAAAACAATTTGACAACCATGTACATAAGAAAGAGACTAGAGAACCCCACAAATCTAGACATAGTCTACAAATTGTGTCCTTTGCAAAATGAACTCAAAATGGCTCACCAACATAAACAGAAAAAAAATAGAAAATTACAAAACTTATACAAACACTATAGGCAAAAGTCTAGGTGATAATGGGTTTGACAATTTTAGAATGACACTCTTGAAAGCTGAGTTTTGTTCTATGACAGAACCTTGTCAATGCAATGAATGTCAAGCCAGGTTGGGAAGGAATAACTAATAAAGTAGTATAAAGCAAAATACATAAAGCCTTCTAAAGGGACTGAAGAGACGGCACATGCTGCTCTTCCAGAGGATCCACTGGGTTCCCAACAGGCATGTTGGGTAGTTTACCACTAAACTTGATAACCTGAGTTCCATCCCTGAGAATCACATGATGGAAAAAGAAACCAGCTCCTACAAGTTATTCCAATACCTCCTCATAGACATACACTGTGACATGTGACACGCACACGAAAATACTCAGGTATTTTTTAAAAGTCTCAAAACTCAACAATAAAAAACAAGGCAGCCACACTAAAACATAGAGTTAAAGACTTAACACAGATCACCAAAGACAAATAACAAACGTGAACAGATATTCAACACCACATCTCCAGTAAACTGCAAATGAAGCACTGATCGGTAAGCAATTATTACAGTGGCTGAAACACAAAACACAATACTAAATGTTAAACGCTAAAGTAACAGGAGTTCTAACGCAGTTGGCATAATCATTTTGGAAGACAAGATGGCAATTTCTTTTTTTTTTAAATTTTAATGAACAAATTTATTTAAAGAAAACTGAATTAAGGACGTGCTAAGCTTATTAAAAGATGGCAATTTCTAACAAACAATGTATTCTAAAAATCTAATAGACCTTTTCTTCATGTTCTTAGGTTTTTATCTGAGCAAACTGAAAATTTATATACACAACAAGACTTGTAAACAGATAACTACAGTCATTTTATAATCAATCAACAAAACTTGGACATTCATTGCTTTTTAAAATGTACCCTGTGGTAGGGATGCTATGTGTGTACAGAGGTGGACAGCCATGAGGTGGGGATGCTGACGTGGGATAACACTTTCTATACAGAAGCGGGTAATACAATAACTACCTGATCTTCTCAATTTTGTCATTTACTTAAAACTACTCTTTTAAAAGAGACTTTTTTTAAGATCATAATATAATTACTTCATTTCCCCCTTCTCTTTATAATCTCCAAACAATGGAGATTTTTTTTTTTTAGAGGAAAAAGTACAGTTTAACAGTGGTAAGCTCTTCTAGATTCAGATAATCAGAAACTAGATGACTGCTTTACAAAAACACAGCTTACCCAAATGGAACTTCTCCTGATGCTTTAACCGTGCAAATCGGGATTTGAAATGCTCTTCACAATAGGTACACTTAAAAGGTTTATCTTGTGAATGCAGAATCATGTGTTCCTCCAAGTGTGGTCTTCGAGTAAAAGATTTCTTACAAATCTAAATGAGAGTGTATATAAAATGCAGTTACCTTAATTTGAGCCTGAATTAAAATACAAAGTTCATAATAAAGATAAAACATACACGTTGAAGTAAAGATAAACATCTTCCAACAGAAAACTTATGACAGTGTTATTAATCTTCTGACTATGCTAAAAAAGGGGGTGGGGGACAAGAAACACTAGAATTATAGGTCAGAACTGTGAAACTAACCCTAAAGTTAAATGAACTTTCAATCATTCTATAGTTAACATGACTATAACATACTCTTAGTATCTTAATTCTAGACAGCAATTTCTTTTAAAAAATTATTTTTAATTTATTCATGTCAGTGTTTTGCACACATATGTGTATGTGCATTACATGCATGCCTGGTGCCCATGGAGGTCAGAAGAAGGTGTTGAGTCCCCTGGAGCTGATGTATGGATTGTTTTCAGTGGGAACAGAATCTGGGTCCTTTGCAAGAACAGCCAATGTTCTTTAAATAGGTGAGCTACCTCTCCACACAAAATAAAACCTAATTTATATCAAAAATAAAAAGATTTCTTTATCATTATTACCATATATTTAATTAGGGTTATCAATAATTATATCACAGAAAACCCCTCAACTTTTATCTCAGTTTTCAGAAATAAGAAACACTGTATATAAAAATATGATATATGGCCAAATGGTGATGGTACATGCCTTTAATTCCAGTACTGGGGAGGCAGAGGCAGGAGGTCCTCTGAGTAAGGCCAGTCTGGTCTATGAGTGAGTTCCAGGGCAGCCAGGTCTACACAAAGAAATCCTATCTTGAAAAACAAACAAACAAACAAAAAGTTATCTAAGTCAGGGATTTAAAAAGAGTGGAGCTGCTGTAGCAACAGATAGCAGTACCAACTAGGTACAATTCCAAGATTATTTTATTTAATGCTCAAAATATGCTACAGAGCAGATATAACTATCAATATCATTTTAGAGTTGAGGATGATAAAACTTTAAAGAAGATATTATCTTGTGTAGAGGCAAAGAAATTAATTTCAGTGTTTTGAAACTGCAATCATAAAAGGAACAATTCTGGAAGTGTGCGAGATATATAGATATATGTTAATCTTTAGATTAGCAATGTAAAGGATAAGCAATATTAAACATTACACTATATACAACTAAATAGTACAAAAAAAGTCCTTAGGGGCGTGACTTTGTTATAGAAATGACCATTTAACCAATAGCATGTGGTAGAAGTTATGATCTGGGACCTCTGAGGCCTTGACTAGACTTCTTGGCATGCACATGTATGCACACATACACAAACATGCACGCAAAAGCACACACACACACTTCCCCCATCTGTCTGTCTCTATCGGTATGCCAGCTCTCTGTCTCTCTTGTCTTCGTCTCTCTCTCTCTCTCTGAACCTAGCTACTATACTAGAAGGGTGGAGGAAGCCCAAGCAGGGAATCTCCTGTTCCCTGGTCCATCCTTACTAACCCCAGTCATCAGGCATCACCAAGTTGACCGCTATATTAGTAAGTCACTGTGGAAGTGTCCCAAAACCAGAAAAGATCATCCAGTACTTTATAACAACCCAGTTACTCTGATTAACATAGCACTGAATCAAAGAAACACCTAGCAAAGCCCTGGCTTCAGTTTGGATTCCTGACCCACAAAAAGATGAGAAACAGTAAAAAGCAGTTTAAGAACCCTTGAACTTCGACATGGTTTATTATACAGCAAAGGACAACCAAAACTGGAGGGTTTAATTGTAACGTCCATATTCTGCCACAGTAATGTTAGAGATCATTATACACAACTCGCAATACAAAGCATAGTGATTTGCTAATTGTATGCGGGGACAAGATCAGGGAATAATAAAAACCAAAACAAAATTTCCATTTCTGAGGCCTAATATCTGGAAACTACGTTTGCAGGAGAAATTTAAAAATAAAAATTCAAATAACTTGATTTAAAAAATTCTAAAAGTGAGATAAGTTCTATTACTTTGTTTCCCAAAAGACAACATTACATTTGCTTTGATTTTCTAATACAAATTACAAATTCTTACTTCACATTTCCAACTTTCACTTTTAGTCTTCTTGATGGAAATAAACTCTTGTGCATTTTCAGGATGAAATCTATCAAAAAGAGAAAATATTAGGAAAATATGGTAATTAAGTCTATATGTCATATGAATCTGCCAACAGTGATCTCAAGAATCAGATACTAGCCCAGTGTAGTATATGCCTCCTGGAACCTTACACTCCAGAGGCTGAGGCGGGCAGAGCTATAGTACTGATGGCCGGCCTAGGCTACAAATCAAAGTTCTGCTTCAAAACACAAAGAATGACGTATGATTTGTTCATTTTTGGTGTTGTTATTACTGGGTCCATTCAAACTGTCCATTCGGCCTCAAACCCACAGGTGCTGGGATTACAGTCCTCAGCAACCTTACCCACCTTAGGTCTCGATTTTTCTTATGATCACAGTTGCATTTAGTAAGACTATAGTTTCCACCACTTTAAAGATTTTATGCATATATCTAAGTTACAAAGAAATTATGAAAAGAATATGTAAATGTATTCTTAAATAAAATCTGCATGTGTGCAGACTTCAGTTTTTAAGGATTAATACTGTATGACTCACAAACTTTTCCACACTAAAGATGAATGTGAAAAAAAAAAATTTCCTAAGAGTTTCAACACCACATATTTCTGAAGACTTGTCAGAACCAAATTTTAAAAAATAAAGAATAATCAAACTGCATCACAAACTGTACATTAGAGGCTTCAACTCAACAATAGAACAAACTATGAACTATACCAACAAACTAACCCTGGCTGTTGTTTTGTTGATTTGTAAGCTCTACATACCATAAAGCAGTGACAGCACTGGAAATAAGCACCTGGTAGACATCTCCAGTGCACTTGTGTTTACATTAGAAGGCACAATGACCAGGACAATACTTGCCTCTTGACGTGCTTGGCGAGTGTCTTCTTGCTCGCATGAAGCTTATTACAGTAAGGGCACTTGTGCTCCTTCTTGTGAAACTCTACTTCATTACTGTGCTTCTTTCTGTGAACAGTTAAGTTAGACTTTGTCGAATAACGCTGGTGACAAATATCACACTCAAAAGGCTTCTCACCTGTGTGCACACGGGTATGACTCTCGTATTTTCCTATAATGAAGAAGAAGAATTTTTATTACATTTGCAATCAAGACTTTTGTCTACTTGGAATAAAATTTAAGATCTATACTGAATATTAAAATCATAGAATAGACAGTTAATTTTTAAAAATTAACTATTAAACCTCACCTTCTTAGATCAGTAGTATTAAAAAGATTAATAGAAAAAAATTAAACTTAAATAGCACTTGTGTGTGCGTGCATACATACCTACATACATGCATACATACGTGTGTGAGTGTGTGTGTGTGTGTGTGTGTGTGTGTGTGTGTGTGTGTGTGTGCACGCATGTATGTGTGTTGGTGGGGGCTGCCCATGCACATAGAGCCAGAGACAAGAGCAAAGCACTGGGTGTTCTGCTCAAGGCCCTCCACCTTGTAGTCCTGAGACAGGTCGCTCAACGTACAGTAAGCTTGCCCATCAGCTTATCTTCTAGCCAACCAACTCCAGGAATCCACCTGTCTCCACTTCTCAATCTGAGACATATAGGCACATGCAGACATTCTCAACTTTTTATGTGGGACTCAACTGAGGACCTCAGGGCTTCATATCTGTAGAGCTACTTCCCCAATCCCCAAACATAAAGGTTTTTTAAAAAATCTTTTGAAGTAAATATAGTAAATGTGATTTTTTTTAATTTGCAAGATTTTTATAATAAAATTTAAATAATTTACAAAAGAAAAATAATTAAATAATATAATACCAAGAGACTGACATAAATTCCTATAGCATAATGAATCATAGAAATGAAAAACCTTAAGTTACAAACTCAAAAGTTTATGCACATCCGTATTGCATAGCCCACTGTCTCCACAGACTTGAAATTCTGAACAAGAACAACAGACAAGCTTGAGGGAAAGCTTGACTCAGAAGATCCAAGTGGGTCTCCAGAGATTTATGAAGAAAAACAAAATGTAATCCCCCAATAAATCTCATGTTTAAAGCAACTGGCAGGAGTGTGGGGTGTGAAAGGGACACTCCTTAGTAGAAATGATATATACAATCTATATTCATTTCTTCATTTCTGTGTGAAGAGGTTCCCATATCAATGTATAAAATCAGCATGTTCTCTCCAAACTTAACAGTCTATTTAAAAAATAGAAAACAGCATATAGTGAAAAACTGTGCAGTCATCTTCTGAACCAAATCTCAATATGAATTCTATGATTCTCAAAGTTGGAATCACAAACCAAATACGTTTTCACTTGAATAAATTTGTCTTAATGTATTTCAAAATTTACTCCCTCATATGGCTCAGGTTATTATTTTCAATTTTACATGCAACTTTTGTGAGAAGCACCACTGAATGGCCCTACCATATTTCATATCGGATACTGCTCTCAAGTGCAATTACTCATACAGCACACCTTAAAGAGCACATAAAGTATTCTGCAGAGAATTACACCATTGTCACAATTCACTAAGAACCAAGGAGGGTTCTATCCCAAAAGACCACATAAACTCATGTATAAAGAGGGAAAGGGAACACAAAATGTTTTTTGTCTCTAGAGGAGATTGTGATTTACTTCAATAACGATTTTAGTTTTGTGTAAGAAACAAAAAAATATAAATTATCCAAATTTTCTCTCTTACCCCATCTGTCATCTCTTTATTTTGCTTTTTACCCAGTAGGTTTTTGGTATAAGGGGCAGCAAGGGCAAAGGACTCTTATTTACATGAGAATTGGATGAGAAATGGACAGCTGGTAGTCTCTAGAAAGACTTAACTAGATCAAGAGTGTTACTTGCAGCACCAGAAAGAATAAAAGATCCAAATAATGGGATAGAATTTTTTGGTCATGTATTGTACAGCTAATGGTTCCAGCAGAAATCTCAGAGTCTATCTCTTTAAGGCAGCCAAACAAGGAGATGATAAAGAAGCCTAAAAGGGCCTGTCCAAGCCAATGGAAATCCAGTTAACACCTTTAAACTTATTTCAAGCCTGTAAGTACTTGCTGGCAAATGTTAATGACCTGAAATATGCAGAGCACACTAACCAAGCACAAAGAACATAAGTTTTAGCCTGAATTTAGTTAGACTAGAATATGATAATCAAAAATTTGAGGACTTTTTAAAATCCTGTAAAAGGAATAAGCATGAGATGAGAAAAATGACAGAAATATAGCTATAAAGCTGTTTTGCGATTAGCAGACAAAATATTTACAGTGTATCTTCTAACACTCTTCATTCTACCTGTCACCAGTTGCTCTGAGGACATTCTCCAGAAACACCGCTCTACCCTCATCCCACTGTTCACTGCCAGTGTCACTCAACTTCCGAATCCAAGCAGCATTATGCTTCCACCCCTTTGTTATATACTGCTTCTTGCCTCTTTGGTTTTCTCATTTCCTTGCCCAATTTCCTTCTTCACACTGAAGACAGTATGATCTGGCTATAACTCATTGGCTGTCGTTCTCTCTTTTTAAGCTTCCCCTCCCCAGTAGTTTCATCAGATAAAACATACTCCTCTGTATAGCACTGAAGCCATCCCAAAGCTGCCTCTCCTTTACTTGCCTACTCTTAGTGCCTGTCATTTTCTCTATGCTTCTTTAGTTACAATCACACCTTAGCAATTTCTAGAACATACCATACCTCAATACCTTTACACACTGACCCTTCTATCTTGTAAATGTCACCCTATTCTGTAAGTTTCAGGTTCAATATTACTAGTTCCGTGAAGCCACTCATCATTTCCCTCGTCCTCCTGATAACATTAACTTTATTATACTATGATAATTACTCAGATACTTGTGGATAGAGAATATATCACTTCCTGTTTAACAGGGCTTGGAAGGCATCCAATGTTAAATTAATAAATACCAGGAGTAGCTAATATTCTCGCACACCTGCATTCTGTGTAGTACTTAAGAGGTTCTGCAGAACCATCCCATTTCTCACCATAATTATTCATATTATTAACAACACATCAGCATCAGCTCATTTCACTACTGAAGGGGGAAAACTCCACAGGTTAAACAACTCACACAAGGCCTAGATTTAAAAACCTAGCAGTATGACCCTTCACCAGCTCAAGCTTTTAAATCAGCACGTAGACTTAAACAAGTACTAGATAGACGTATAGAGACAGAGCTACTTGGCCATAGAAGAATGAGTGAACACTAAGCAAGCCCAAGGTAGTCAAGCAACAGAAGGGAAAGACTGTAATGTAAAATTCATTCTGAAAAGTATGTTGGAAATAACCCTACACGGTAATCTACTGATTCTCATAATATATGGAATGACTTTGGTAAAAGACCTTTTGTAAACTTTTTGGTTTTTCAGCTTCAATCTTAGGTAGTGTTTTCTGAGTTCACGTGCATAAAATTCTAGTTTCCTGGGGACATTAAGAAAAGCACTCATATGATACCTTATTTATAAAGCAACTTGAAGAAAAGTTAGGCTAAGGACATATTTCCTAGTATTATTACAAAATTGCATCAAGTTAAAAGAGACTGTGTAATAAGTTTCCCAAACCTAGTGGAACTGAAAGTCCTCCCTCAACAAAGTACCTCACAGACTAACTGTTCAAGACAACAGTTTGAGACCCACATGCTGGACCTATAATGCCCGTAGTGAACTGACCCTTGCTCACTGATTTCCAAGTCAAATTAGGCTAATTAAAGTTTGTAGAATACCATAAGCAGAGAGTACAAAGTCTAAGATGTGTAGGAAAATATTCTAAGATAAATAGTTACCAGGTACCTCAGCTCCAAAAAGCTGCTCTCTGTACATACTCACATTGATAGACCTACAGTGACATTTACTGCCAGGACTAACAAGTTTCTTGTACACACAAGCTCTTCCAACTGACTAAGTTGTTCAGTTATTTCTGTGTATGAAACAAGGTAAAATTATTAATAATCATTAAACTGAACTGAGAAGAGTATCCTTAGAAATACAATCAAAAATTACTGTAAAAGCAAAAAGGGAAAAAAGTTTCCACTGTAAAGCAAGTCTATATGCTAACCTATTTTGACAGCAAATGATTACAAATACCTTATAAACCAAGTTTTGATCTATGCAAGCAGCATATATAACCTAGGACAAAACAGTTACGTATGGAAAGAACTGCAAGGTTCCTTTTACAAGATCAGATTACACTCCTTAAAATGTTTTAATCATTTTATGCGCAGAGTGTACCTAACAATTTTATAATCAATGTACATGTAACTCAAAACTAGCACTTCTCAAATGAAACTGGTGGTCAAACGCTATATACAATAACTGCTGCTTTTCTGAAGTCTTTCTCCCAAATACAGAACCTACAACCTGTAGAGACACAATGAAAAAAAAAACGTGAAAGGGTAAATACCAGATTTCTGATGCACGACCAATTTAAATTAACAAGATAAACGATGTGCTGAAAAATCAGAGCACCTTCCCTACTACAGAACTCTTCGTACAAGTCCCTTTCAAAGTTTAATCTTTAATGATTACCTCTAAAACAGTCAGAGTACATTAGAGCAAGGAAATAGGCTCTCCTTACCTATTCGGTCAAACGTCTTATCACATTTGGGGCACTGCAGGATTTTCTTATTGCTGTTCTGAATGACTACCGGAGCTAACCCTTCGTGGATGCTCCCTGCAGAATCGCCAGCCTCGGGTTCCTCTTCCGCATCATTATCTTTATCACTCTGCTCGGTGTCAGAGTCCTCATCTGACATTTCCTCCTCTAGCTCGTCGTCTTCAGCATTGTACTCACTTCCAGGATCCTCAGAATCATTCCTATCTGACTTCTCCTTATCAAAACTTTCTTGATTCAAATTGTCTGACCCACCCCCGCTTTCCTGTTCATCATCACTAGTGTCCTCCTCAAACTTAACAGGACACTTCCTATTCCTTTTCGACCTTCGTGCAGAAAAACTTCTCTCCAGCATTTTTAACCCATGTTTTTTCCCCAATAACAGGGGCCTGTGAGTTTTAGCTAAATGATTCTCTAAGGACTTTTTATAGCAGAAATGTCTACTACAAAATTTGCACTGATGATTACTTGATAGTCTTCCAGTTAATTCATTTAGTGTTTCGTCGGGAGATGACTTCTCAGTGAGTTCTGCCTGAAAAGTAGCAACGTTTTCATTATTCAGTAGCTTCACTGCATCAATAATGTCCAGAAATTTTGCGGCCTCTAAAACAAGAGGTATTTCATATTTGTACACAAAAAATTCCGACGTGTACAGAAACTCAAGCAAATGCTGAAAAACCGAATGTGTTACGTGATCCAGGGTGACGACATCAGTGCTTGGGTTTTTGCTCAAACACGCATGAAAATAACTACTACCAACCGCAACTACCACTTTATGAGCACTAAATTCTTTTCCTTCTACTATGATAAGTAAGTCGCAGAAAGACGGCTGCTTCTGCCTGTCATCATTCAAATACTTCAGCAAATTCTTATTATACTGCAAAGAACTCAAAAGCTTTCTCTGATCTGGAGAGGGAGGAAGGTCTTGGTAACACCGAAGAGCCTCAGGGGTTGGTCTTTCTGTGGACTGAGTATAGGTCACTTGGCCACTCTCCACAGCAGCATTTTCTTCTGAAGAATCTTTGTGATAGCCCAGATGGATCTTCTCGTCAAGATTTGAAGTAACCTTTCTCCTTTTCTTCATTGCAGTACTGCAATGTTTGAACAGGAAACTTCATAAGTGACTTACGAGGTTTCTGAAACAAAACTAGATTGTCTTGAACAACAGCTTCTGAAGGGGCGTGCCCCACCGTTTCATGGACTGCAAAACAGGGAGAATCACGTAAGAACTCCACAGCAAAGCAATCTTAAATAAGCAAAGGTGCTGTCGATCAATCTTTTCTAAATTGTAACTTAATCACAAAGTCAACGTTATGTTCGCCAGCAGCTAAGATTTTGAGGCGGAGAGGGAGGACTCGAGCTGGGTTTAGGGAAGACAACCAACAAAAGAATAGTGTTAAGTGAAGGCACAGCACACATTCCAGGCCTGATTCACGAATAAGGTTTGGAAAGAAGAGAACAGAGAGAGGGCGATCCCGCCGAGGCTGCGGACCCTGCAGACACTCCCGGGCTGCAGTCCTGGTCTGGGTGCTGGGACAGTGACAATAAGACCAGCGCGGCCACGGAAAGCAAGTCTCCATTAGCATGCTTTCCCTGGGCGAGCGCCACAGAGGCAGACCTTCCGAAAGCCACAAGGCAGAGCAGTGCGGCCCTAGGAGGGGCGCCGGGAGCGGGGTCGGTAAGGGCGACCACTGCAAGCCGCGGAGCCTACCCAGGCCCGGGTCGGCGGCGCCGCGCTCGCCCGTGACCCTTCCCTCCCAGGCTGTCCGGGCGAGCGCCCTACAGGCCCATTACCGGGAACCGCGGGCTCCCGCGCCGCGCCGGCTCGGGGCAGCCAGCTCCGATCCCCGCGCGCTCGCGCCCACCCACTTCCGGGTCCGGCCCCCCACCTCATCCACCTCAGCGGCGCTCCTTCCCCTCGCGGAGTCCCGCCGCCGCCGCCCGCCTGGCACGTCAGCCGCGCGCAGCCGCCTAGCCGCGGCGAGAGGCCGGCGAGCCCGGGCATCCGCCAGAGCGCATGTGCGCGCCTCCAGTTTCCCCCCCCCCCCGCGCGCGCATGCTCCGTCAGCGCCCTCTGCTGCCTTCGGTGCCCTATCAAGGTCCTAAGTCCGTTATGCCCAGTGTTAGTAGTGACTTCGGGTCCCTCGTTGAATGAACCAGAAAAACTGAGCTGTAGGAAGGGAAGCGAAGATTGCCTCTGATGAGGAGTTAGGAGGAATCGGCACGGTGACAACCGGTGTGTTTCCAGTTTGTCACCAAAGAGCCACCGCCGGGAACTCCCTGAGTCCATGGTGGCAAACACCCAAGTGCGGGCGAGAAGTCGCTGCGCGACGTTCGGACTGACAGTACAACTAAAATGTAAGCGCACCTGAATTTGTGCAGTTTGTTTTTGATTAACTTACTGTGACCAGAAAATGTTCATGGAGGTGTGAAGCCGAGAAAAAGGACAAGCAAACCTCTAAAGGAACATAGAGCCTCAGAACAGGTGCCTAACTAATGAGTTGCATCTCCAATAAAATGAATGCCCAGGGAACGGATATTGCCCGTCTGGCGATGAAGGTTCTAGATCTTGTTTGTATAGACCTAAGAAAAATGGCACAAAGGCCATGACCAAAGGACATCCCCTCTCCACCTGTAACATCACCCGCTTCATAACGAACACGTAGCCATAAGAACATAGCCTCTCATTAGAAGCCATGAGGCGAGGAAACACCCAGGGGGGACAAGTTGAAGAATGCCTCGACTTTGTTTCCCCTAGTATGGGTAGGCATTGCAATGGAGGTGCCTTGTCGATGTGCTGAACAGACTGATGTGGATAACTCCTAGTAAAGTCGTGCCGCCTGCCCTATCGGTTGCCAAAGACTGACTTTAGCCAAATAAGCCGTTCCTCTCTCAGGCTTCAACAGGAAGCCCCGCCTGTGTTTTCACTCCAGAACAATTAAAAGTGAAGACTGGATCATCAACTCCTGCCTAAACTTCAACTTATTTTACTTTACTTGTGGATTTTACACTTGCCAGTTCCCACAACTGAATGAAAAAAATGACATGACAGCTCCTAGCTGTAGTTGAGGATAAGGTTTATTTTAGATATGAGGGGAAAGAACAGCCAGAGGTGTCTGGAATTTCCAGACTGAACCAGGCCTGTTGGGAGCTGTGAATCCCCCAGGTCCTGAATTTCGGATAAACAACTTGTAATGCTTGCAGCTGCTTTGAGCAGGAGACCCTCAGGAGTTCCTGATGGCAGGGGAGTGGTTTCTGGTGGGTTTGGCTGGGACGTGGCTGTCAGTTAAAGATCCATATATAGGCTGCCCCTGGACACAATAAGGGGGGGGGAATTCTTGGGGAATTCAAGGATGACCTGTGTCTCTGTCTGTGAGTCTTTGTGTGTTTCAGTCTCCAACCCCTCGCCCGGTGCACAAACTGTATGGTAGCGCATAGAGTGCAGACAGAACCCGGCCATGGAAGGCACGGGGCAGGGTGGTAGCTAAGAGAGGAGCTGCAGACCAAGAGGGCATGAGCAGGCCAGAAGACCAAATGGCGAAAGTAACCAAAACATCTGAGTCTGTAAGCATCAGAGAAGCTGAGGGAAAGGACAGGAAGCTCAGAAGCTGGAGAGATTTAGGGTAGTGGGAAGGGGTATGTCAGTGAGGATGATGGACTGGGTAGTTGTGACGAGGAGAACAGGCTCCTCAGTTAGCAATGGTCCCTAATTTGAGACCTAACAACAACTCCATGACCTAATTCTCCTGGAATTAAATGTCATGAAACTTACTTCTCCATTATTTGTGTTTCTCTGGAAAACACTGACTAAACTCACTAGTGATTAAAACAATAAGAAAGTTAAGAATATATTGACAATTTTCTAAGTCATTTGCCATTGAGAAGGGGCAGTAAGAATAGAGCCAAGAAGGAAAGATCTTTCCACAAATTCCCAGTGTCTTTGTATTGCTGATATGTCCTGATCTTCACACCTTTGCAAGGTGTTTAATGGGTTTGTTTCTAAAAGTGAAAAAAAATTGTATGCATTGATCCAATTAAATATCTATGGAACAATTGTATTGTGAGCAGAATGTGGCATTTCTACTTTAATAAACATACTTTTCAATAACATGAGAATATAAATGAATTTTAGTCATGGTCAACTTGTATGCAAATTCTCTTCAATCAGGCTAAAACAGATTTCTGAGGCCAGCTATTAATCATTTGTATTTTCACATTTTCTGCATTTTTAAAAGCTTAGGATGTAAACACTCTTCTTATACCATGCTACACAAAGGCCAGACATTGGTTCTATTTGGCTCAGCAGTAATTGTTCTCTGATGTCTCAGACAGACTCAGAAAAATAACTAAATAATTAAAGACTGCTCTCCTAGACCCTCTACTATGGATAACGAGGCTCTCCAAACTGGATAATTTATTAACTATATAATTTTATTTCTCACATTTAGGAAAACCAAAATTGAAGTGTTGGCATTAGTGTCCTGTAAGGGCCCATTCCCATCCCCCATTCTTACACAGAAGAAGAGGTATCTCTTGTGATAAGTGACAGAAAAGTTTTTAAAAAGTCCTAAAATAGTTCCACTCAAACCTTTTAAGTCATGTTCATTCATGAAGACAGAGCTCTCATGCGGTCTCTAGTCTGGAGATAGTTTCCGTGCATGCATAAAAGGTGGGTCATTCACCACAATCGCAAAAAGAATCAGTATTGCAAAGCTGTCTTCAAATTACTATAGATTCAAATACATAAGTAAGTTAGATTGCATATTGAACTACTACTCCCCATTACTCTATATACATTGTCTATGGTACTGGTAACCATGTTAATAAAATATATAACGATCTTTGAGCACATTCCTACTAGCATTTCTGTACTCTCCCCTTCCTTCCCCTCTGGCAGTACAATATCCTCAAAGTATAATTTACATTCTAAGAGACTGGAACTTTTGCTGGCCTTCCCTCACAGCCAGAATTAATACACCTTGAACTCACTTAAAATTGCTAGCATACTGAATATTCAAACTATTTGTTACACCTTGCTTTAAGAGAACAATGTAAAAACTAACTTTATTTGCCTTGTCTTTCCCATGTAATCAACTTTTACAACCTAAGCTAATGTATAGCCATAATCTTACTCCTCCATGCCCCTGACCCAGAATAATACATCTACACTGATTGCTGAAAGCAGCAAATACAGAAACTGAAACATCTCTTTACCAGAAAGGATGAAAGCAATCATTTATGGATATTGCTTGATAAACAATGATGTTTGCTTTCTGAGTCATTTGAGATCTATTGAAACCAGCAAGTTAATCCCCTGTAAAACTCTGTTAAAGGTTTCTGCAATGTACCCTGTTCCTTCCCTATGCGATGCTTCCTATTCTGTTAAAAAAAAAAAAACAGTGTGAAAACTCTTGTTAGGGACAGGCACATACCACATACAGACACACACAAGACAGACACAAGAGGACAATGAGTCACAAGGGTGCCTAACGGTAGACACAGAGTCAGGCTCACACAACAAACAGAGAACATGAGATTGAGAATTCAAATCTGGACTCACTCTTGGTTAAATGACTCCAAGGGGAAGTGGTCTCATATCTTTCCTTAATGTGACACTGATGCATTGGTGACTCAGAGTTAATCAGTAATGATTATAATCCATGCATACCTCTTCCTATTACTGCCTTTGTTCCATACACAATTTTTTCTACTCTCATGTCATGTGTACACAGATGACTTTATAAACATATTTGCAATCTAGGGACCACAAATGAGAGAAGACATACAATATATCTCTGAGCCTGACTTAATACTCACTTTTATGCATCTTCCTACAGATGACATGTTTCTTTATATATTAGATAACTTTATATAATGATGGTAGGAATGTAAACTAGTCAACCAGTTTGGGATTCAGTATGGTAGTTCCTCAAAATGCTAAAATTAGATCTACCATATACCCCAGCTATTTTATTCCGGACTGTTAGGAATTTTCCTAATGCAAGCTCTCTGCTGACACAAATTCCCAATTAAGCCAAATCAAAACAAGCCAAATTAAAAAAA
>JAQHUG010000309.1:177454-221021 GCA_028555095.1 Dicrostonyx torquatus
GTTTTCCCTGTCAACCTCTATTCTGCCCTGTGCAGGTAAAGACAGTTTCTTTATTAACCAATGGTATACACAGCATACAGAGGGGAATCCCACATCAGAGTTCCACCCTTTATCCTACTCTAGCATCCTGTTTGGACATGTGATCTTTTGTTTCCTCACATGCTTCTGCTACGATGCAGTTAGCATCATGGGAAGCACGTCATGGCAAGCACATCATGGGAAGCTAGACTGATTGTGCTGCCTATTTGGGGTTGCAATTTCCATGAGCTAAATAAACCATCTTTTCATACAAGGTTACATGGATTTAAGTATTTTATTATCCTGATGTGAAATGAACTAACACAGGTGTGTGTGTGTGTGTGTGTGTGTGTGTGTGTGTGTGTGTGTGTGTTTGAATTCGTCAACAGCTTTGCTCATGGTTGCCCATCAGAACTAGATGGTGTGATTTTACCACTGAAGATACTCTATCATTTGAATACAATACACAGAGAAATCATTTTGGAACTGAACTGGAGGCTTTCTCCCTGATGGATAGCATTTCTGGTGTCAGAAGGTGCTTAAGAGGTTGATCAGGAGAGGAATCACCAACAGTCTTTCCTTGTTGTTTACCCTAAGTGCTACAATATAGACCAGCTAGACAAGATGTGACGACGGCTACAGTAGTGGCATGGATATCTTGGAGACAACCAACCACTTTCTGATGGTCTTAAGGCCCACTCCACAAGAGTGAACATGTTGCTGATCCTATGAGTCTGGTCAAAAGTCTATGGCTGTGGAGCCACAGATACTAGGGGGAATCTGTTTCATTTGGCTTTTCCTCAGAGATTCTCTTTATTAAATTCTACTTTCATATCTTGAATTGTTCTCATTATTTCATTCTGCTCTTTGATTTTTCACAGTCTTCATCACTGCATTTACCAATACCCTCTTTGATTTCCTTAATTATGCTTATTATCATTGCTTATAAAGTATTACTTTTCTTGGGGGACATTACTGTAGTGGTAGGGAATTTTGGTAAAGATCTATTATCTCGGCTATTCATAGTGATAGGCCATATGAATTTAAAGTTAGATTGTTGAGAGTCTTTCATGGTGTAGTAATATTGTCTCTTTGTTGAGTGGATGTTGGATCTCGGTTTCCTGTTACCCTGATTTGTCAGGTGATAACCAGCTGAATGGAGTTTAGAGTTTAGTCTTGAGGCCTGACAAGAGAATCTACTACTGATGCCTTGCTAAATAGGCATGTAGTTTAATTGCCTTATAAATATTCAAAGTTTTATCCATAGCAACTGTTGATCTCACCTTGGTCCAATAATTTCTTTTATAGTGAGTAATGCTTAAAACCAATTACTCAAAGGGCTGTGACTATTGAGTGCCCACCCCTAAACAGGGTATCTCATAGCCCCTGTAGTGCCTATGAGACATCATGAAAGAACAAGGAGAAAAACAATAGGAGCCAGAATGCAATAAACCTCTGTCTTTTGTATATTACAAGGCTGTTGCACTAATGTGCAACAAATGTGATTACCTGCATGAGATCTGCATCAAAATAAAGATATAAAATTAGGAAGTGGCTCCTTGGAAAAAAGTGGTTCATCAGGGCTGGGAAGAGACAAGGCAGAGCAATAAGGGCCCAATATTATCACAATACATTGTATGAATGTATGAAATTGTCAAAATGAAAATAACTTTAAAATAGTATATAATCAGCTGCTTAATGTTCTATTAAATAATCAAGGCATACTTTTAACTTGTACACTTCTGATAGCCATGTTGCTTTATAAACTTTTATAATACAATGAAATCATCAATAACACAGAACTTTAAAATTAGGAAGGCTGTTTTATGAATAGTGTACATGCAAGCTCTCAAACATTTGCGAGTGGCCTGAATAAAGGATAGGAACTCAGTGATTGCAGACTGGAGGTTTCTAAGCCACAGGTGTTCTGAGTACTGTGAGATGAGAATTACATAGAGTATGCACAGTGGAACTGATGGAAGGAGCCTGCATCACAGTTAAAAGAAGAAGGGTCTTAGTGTGAATTTTATTTCTTGTTACCTGGAATTGTTTGTAGCTTTAGGGGGAAAGCACTGTATTTTCTAGCCAGAATAAATGTAGAATTGTGGTATATTATTTTCAGGTTAAGAGAGACAAAAGTTGCAGGCAAGAATATGTAAGAAATCAAGACCAGTGTTTTGGGAGATATACAAATACCAAAGATGCAGGTGGATATTATGATGGTTGATTGCTGGAAAAATCCAGAATAGAAAAATCTATCAATGATAGAAATAGCATATTTGGGAACCAATCACAGGGAGCAGGCTGTGTGATCTTTGCCCATGGTGTATGTGCTATTCTGGGTTTTATGGCCTTGGATTCTTACAATATAGTTACAATTAATTTCTACGAGCTCCTTGTATTCTTGCCTCTCCAGAGAAATGTATCCTGCTCTCCTTCTTCCTCTTCCTCTTCCTTTCTCTCCTTCCATCTCTCCCTTGACTCTCCTTCCAGTCTCATGAGCCCAGGCTAGACTCAACCACTCTATGGAGGAGCTAAGGACAGCCTTCACACTCCTAGTTCTCTTACCTCCCTTCCCAAGGCTTAGGACTCTAATTCATTGAACCCAGGGCCTTATACATGTTAGGTAAGTACTCTATCAACTGAGCTACATCTCCAATCCTATTGCTTTTTTTTCAGTCAGATCATACATATTAACATCTGTATGATGTTTCTGTTTGTATTAAAGTCTGGAGAATTATAAAATATTTTATGCTAGATCATTTATTGATTTTGGATTTTTTTTGTTTAAGTAATTCAAGTAATTTATAATAACAATTCCTCCTTGATTCCTAGTCCGTGTAATGAAAGCCATGTTTCTTTTTGTTTCACCGAGACACGACTAGGTTTCCTGGTGCATCCCAGAACCATATGGAACTCACTACGGAGCTCAGGCTAGAACACGGAGATTACAGGCTCGTGTCAAACACAGCTCAGGGAAAGGTACTGAAAACTACTTTGCTTTCTTCAGTGCATTATACTTTCATGACTCAGGTCTTTGAAAATGAAATACATAGTTTCTTTTTATTCCAAGATATTAGAAAACTGCTTTTATAGAGCAGCCTCTTTACAAGTCTCATTTTCCCTTCTTTATTCATTGTTTAAGATGGATGACTAGCATTTTCTAAAGCCACTAAGATTGGATTCTTTTATGACTTCATTATTTTTTCCATATATTCTGTTATGTCTTCTATCAGGTGTCATGTTGGGAGTTCTGTCAACATAAATTATATGAGTTGAGTGCCTTAGGCATATTACAGCAACAGATATTTAAAAAAGCAAAATTAAAAAAACTGCTAAGTCCTATTTTGTTTGATAATATCATGCTGGACACTAACCTTCCTGTCTAATTTACCTCTAAGCCCAGCCTCCAGCACACGCAGCTCTGATGTCATTTTCGTTGAGAAGAGCCCTCTCTATCAGGAGGAGGTCTCTTCTGGATGTTCCTGGGAGCAAAGTTCAAAGATGGGTTACTTGCATGCACTAATTCCAGTTCCCAGTACCAGCGTGAAGGAAGCCATGCTTATTTCTTTGTTTTTTTTTTCCTGTGCATTTGTATACATATGTGTGGGTGGTGGTGGTGGTGTGTGTGTGTGATGATTTTTTTCAATCGAGCCTCTTAATACACCTTGTTTGGAATGCCACTGATCTGCATACGTGGCTTCAGATGAGTTGAGTTCTGTTTGTCTTCCATTTCTGCTCACTTCATAGTTCTTATCTTTATACTGAATCTTTAATTATTCTCCACTAAAAATTACTATTTAATAATTTATTAAAATCCAAACTTAAATACAATACTGATTTCCATGTTTTATTATTTTTATTTTCCTTGGGGAGAAAGTGAAGTGCGGTGGTTACGGACATGAAAGACATGAATTCTGCATACAGAGTATCAGATTTCCATCACAGAACAAGTTACAAATTTTGAAATGAGGCACAATTTGTTCAGCCTCTGAAATAATGTGGAACCCAAATAAATTGTTATCTACAGTTCTTGGACTATTCTGGATATAAAACACTATAGACAAATTTCCCTGTATCTATTGCAATGAGGGTGTTAATGATATTACTTCTTTGATTTTTTTATGCAGTAGACCTACATATACTTGTACTAAGAACAGGGCCAGCACAGCAGATAAAGGCACTTGTTGGCAAGCCTGATGACCTGAGTTTGTGTCTCAGAACCCACTCAGTGGGAGGAAAGAACTGACTCTCAGAGGTTGTATACACACACACACACACACACACACACACACACTGTATCATATGTTCTATTCCATGCCAAATAAATAAATGTAATAAAATATGTTTAATAAAAAATGTTAGTGGTGTTAAGCTTGTCTAATGTCATATACAGATAAGTAAATACTACATTGAAAATATGGGAAGTTAAAATGTATTGTGGAATTTGCTCTTGTAGAATATGAGAGCTTGGTCATCCAGTACCTTGAGTATTGGTTTCCCTGATTGGATGATTGCTGTGAGCTTTGGCTCACTGACATTTTCCAGTCTCATGAGAAGGTAACCTACCTATCCCTGGAATGTTGCTACTCCTGGAAAGCTGATAATTCGTGGTTTCTAGTAGATGCACAGCACTTTCACACAACCATGAAGTCAGGAATCATAAACTGAACCGTAAGACTATCTTTAATAACAAATGTTTTCAATCATGTGTTAAATTAATGAAGTCATGAATGCAGGATGTGTCTCAGGGCTGTGGGGCATCGAAGCTTGAGCTTTGATTGAATTCTACTCTTCTCTCTTCAGATAATGGCACTTCCTCTAAAATCAAAGTTGTAAGTTGATCCTTCAGAATTTCCTTTCTTTAATCCTGTTTTTAAAAAAGAGTATATCCGTATCTAACATAAATTCAAAGAACCCTGTTCCTTCCCAGCTTTGCAGCATGATACATGCTTTTGAGGAAATTTTGCTGTCTAGGGTTCACATTAATTCAGTTAATAGTTTAGTGTTACATAGAAGACCTGGATATTCTCTTTACTGCTGGTTTATACTTAGGTGGTGCTGGCTCATAGCTGTAGAACATGCCTTATTATAATTCGTATTAGATATGTCTGTCCAGAGATCACATATCAAGGATCAGCTATCACTTTCTGCAAAGTTCTGTGTAATCCATGTCTTAGGCTTCATGGGTCACATAGACTATGATAAATATTTCCGTCATTGTCATGTGTGCAGTTACAGAAAATATGTGTGCAAATGAACATACCTTTTTCCAGTAACAATTTTTGTGAACACAGAAATTTAAATGCAATGCAATATTGTTCTATTTTAAAATTTTAAGTATTTAAAACTATAAAGCATTCATAGCTTTTTAACTGGCAGCAATTTATGGAGTTGGTCACCAAAAGAAAATAATAAGTAGTCTATATACACTAACTTACCCAAAATTCTTACAGCCTCTATTATTTTGGTAATCCCATTTCTTCTCTCATGCTATACCTGAAATTGATCAATTCTGATAAATGATTATATATTACTGTTTTTTTAAACACAAAGCATGAAAATATGTGTATAAGTGGCATATTTGTGTGCATGTATAGATATGTGATGAAAATTCATGATTGGCACATGGCATTTAGAAGATTAAAAGTCTATAAACCGTATTCTTCAAGATGGAGGATCAAGAAACATGATACAATTAAGTCAATATCAAAGACTTGAGAACCAGGAGCACCAAAGCTCAAGGGAATTAGAAGATGGTGGGGCACAACTCAAACTTACCTTTTCTTCCCCTTTGTGTGGGGGAGGCAGTGAGAGTGGGTGGGTGTCGGTGTGTCTGTGTAGTGCCTGTGTGTGTCTGGAAGGTTCTTTATGTATCCAGTGAAGGTTATTCACAGTGGTAAACATCTCTTTAACTAGTTCTACTCACTCAAAGGCCAATGTCAACTAGAAGCAACCTCCAGGAAGCAAGATGAAATAACAATCTGGATATCTCTTAGCCTAGTCAAGTTGAAACATAGAATCAACAATTGGTACTTTAGTGCTGTGCTGACTCTCCAAAGTTCTGACATTGGCAGTCCTGTCAGAAAAACTACTTTACAATCCCATTCCAATATGCCTTCAGTATTTCTTCTCAATATCCTTTTAGTCAAGACAATCCCAATTATCTGTTTATTCCACTAACATATTAATACATTTTACTCATTCTTAGGCCTTGGATGCCTAAATTATGTTGCCTTTGGGATAGTTTTTGGTGCAGTCTCATGAACATGTCCTTCATGCATGATGAAATGATTGCATATCCTATCTTGTGTAGTAACCATTACTCAGTGAGTGTCATGTTTTATTCAAAAGATACTGGTTTTCAGAAGGTCTTTCCACACTCAAACTTTTCTATTCTTTCTGAATCCTCTTTTTTTATACTCTCTGAGAACTGGAAGGTGTGATATAGATGATACATTTAGGACTGAGCATCCCACAATCATTCATTCTCTTCTTGTTATCCAGTTGTGAGTCTGTGCACCAACTGTTGTCAAATTCACAGAGAGCTTCTCTGATGAACATTAAGTGGGTCATTAAATTATCAAGGTTTTAAAGAGCAATATGTTCATAATGTCTATTAAAATTTACAAATAAGCCCAAAGGGTTCATAAAAAGCATTGTGATCTGAGATTTTTAGTTTTTTTTTTCCTAGCGACAAGTACTTGGGTACAGAAATGTTCTCAAAAATCCCAGTGTCCCAAAGATGCTAATGGAAAAGTTCTCTGGAAGTTATTGTTCTGATCTCTAAGGCTCTACCCTACTCTCTCCAGCCTTAACCCCTAAAACTTTTCTCCTCATCTACCGAAGGCTAGACACAATTTTATTGAAATTATTTATAGAAAGGAAGTCCCAATGCGTGTGTTGATTTAAAGTTTCCTAAAATCTGGCCCATACACCTTGCTGTAACTCACCTGCAAAAGCAAGCCTGGCTCCTGGACAAGCATCATCAATGTGAATTTTTCTGTACTCTTTGTTCTCCATTTTCAAGAATGATACTCACCCCAATTCCATGCAATCATTATAGAAAGATGTAAAAATGCCAAGGAATCTGAAGGACTTTAGAAATTAAAATCCATGTCATAAGTGACAACAACTCGGAATTGTTTACGTTCTGTCCTCAGCACTGTCACAATGATTTATGGCAGTGCAATTCCTTTTTCCGAGTTGATTCTCCTACTTGACTCTCAGGTTCTATTGCTGTTCTTACTTCTTAGCGATGATGATAATCGAGACAGCAAGCAAGCTTAAGCTGTCTTCATATCTGAGTCAAGACATAGGTTAATTAGGACCAGAGCTGCAGATGAAACTCTACACCCCCACACATGTGTACACCTACACACACATCAACACACATATAAAAATTTTAAAGACATTTGTACATGTATCTTAAATAATTTCAAGAGGCAGTAATGGGGTTTTAATGAAGTAAATCCACATATACCAATAAAGTAATCAAATGATATTTTTCTCATGCAACAACTTATAATATTTATATTTCTAGAAAATGTAGAGCTCTGAGCATCCATATTAAAAAAATTCAAAGTAAACAAATAAATGGTTTTATGATGCAACTCAAAAAGTTATAACAAACCAATTTTAAGCTCAGCTGATATCAAGAAATAATATAAATCAGAGCAGAAATGAACAAAGTAGAAACAAAGAAAACATTATCAAAAACCCCTTGGTTCTTCGAGCCGATAAACAAAACTGACAGAACTTTGACCCATATAACAAAAGGAAAGGAAGAGAGGACCCAAATTAATGAAATCAGAAATGAACAGGAAAACATTAAAACATTACAACAGACACCAAAGGAATTCAGAATATCATAAAGGACTACTTAGAGCCTTGAAGTCCATTAAGCTGGAAAATCTAAAAAAAAAAAAAACCAACTAAAATAAACTTATGATTTCCTAGAGGCAGCCAAACCTGGTGTGGGACAATTCTGTATTCTGTCAATTATGTTTTAGATAAACGCTGATTGGCTAGTAGCCAGGAAGGAAGTATAGGCAGGACAACCAGACAGGAAGTAGAGGTGGGCCAGTGAGAACAGGAGTATTCTGGGAAGAAGGAAGCTCTCTCCCCAGTCCTACCCAGACACAGAAGACACTGGATGTTACCTGCCCCACTGAATAAGGTACTGAGCCACATGGCTAACACAGATAATGATAATGGGCTAATAATGGGCTATATAAATTATAAGAGTTAGCCAATAAAAAGCCTGAGCTAATGGGTCAAGCAGCATTTTAATGAATACAGTTTCTGTGTGATTATTTCAGGGCTAAGCTAGCCAGGCAGCCGGGGCAACAAACCATGTTTGTTACACAAACCATCAAAATTAAACCAAAATGTCAGCTCCCTAAATAGACCCAACACAAGTGAGGAAATTGAAAAAGTAACAGTGATAAAATGTCTTCCAGGAATAAAAAAAAAGTCAGGTCCAGGACCATAGACATTCACAGCAGAATTCTACCAGACATTCAGAGATCTATAGTCAGTTCATTTTAAACTACTCTAAATAGATAGATGGATAGATAGATAGATAGATAGATAGATAGATAGATAGATAGATAGATAAACGGAAACAAATGAACAAAATGAGTCTCCCCAAACTCCTTCTGTGAAGCTGGTTTCACTCTAGTAGCCATGAGGCACATGGCACATGAGGGCAAAGGCTGGGGCCTCATAAAGGTACCACACTTCAGGTTAGGTTTCAATTATGAACTTTGGGGGAAACATAACTATGCAGATTGTGGTATGCTCATACTTTGCAAATAATCTCCTGACTAATCACAAGTCTGATAGGTTATTACTCACTTGTTTAGTGGCCTAATTCTTTAATGTTTATGTTTAGACACAAGTATAATTCCTAGGAATATCTTTGTATAATGCACTTTTCCTGATATTTTAATTTTTAAATATCTTTTTCTTTTAAAATCTACGAACTTCATGTAATTATGATACAAATAGACACACATAGGAGGAAGTTTTCTGCTGCATTACAGTCTTAGTTTCAAGCTACACATCATCCTTTCAGTGTACCATTGACCACTTCCATGGTGGGCTAGTGGTTAAGATTCTGTACTTTTGAGCATATTGATTGGCTTCACATGTGACCATTTCCTTAGATTCCAGGTCCATTGAGTAGGATGATCATGATGGTCTGGCATATAGGTTTTCCAGAAGGTGATTCTTAGGAAAGACATAGAGACATAGAATAATGAGAGCTTCCAATCATCATCATCATCAACATCATCATTATCAATGTTCTAGATATTAATAGGAAAATGGCTGTTAGAAAATCAGCAAATAATTCTGGGAATTCAGAATGTTTACTCTGCGTCTTACTTCTCCAGCTGGCAAAACACGAATATTAGAGTAAGAAATATGGAATACATGTTTAGAGCCAAGCACAGTGGCACATCTCTGTAACTCACAGCTCTCAAGATGGTGAGGCTGAACAGTCAACTACTGAACCACTCCTGGCTCAAGGAAGAAATAGAGAAAGAAATTAAAGCCGGGTGGTGGTGGTGCACACCTTTAATCCCAGCACTCGGGAGGCAGAGGCAGGCGGATCTTTGTGAGTTTGGGATCAGCCTGGTCTACAAGAGCTAGTTCCAGGACAGGCTCCAAAAAGCCACAGAGAAACCCTGTCTCGAAAAACAAAAAAAAAAAAAAAAAGAAAAGAAAGAAAGAAAGAAAGAAAGAAATTAAAGTCTTCCAGTCTTGAACTGAACTCATGGACTCAAGTGATCACCCACCTCAGTCTCTGTACCATTTCAGACTATAGATACATGTCCCAACACGAAACTAAAATAAATAACATTAAATGAGTCGATTCTACTTTATAAAATAAAATATCCTGAGAGAGGTCAGGGAATAATCACTGCTAAAAAAATATTAAGTTAGCTATAAGGATATCACGGGCTCCTTAAAATAGATGCTGTGTCATTAAACACCTAACCGAACAGTGAAGATTTACAAAGAATCAGTCATAGGAATTTAAGCTACATGGCCAGCTTTCACTATATAAAACACACAGACATGTACTAGCACAGATACCAATCACAGAATCAGGCATTCCATTTTTAACTGTAGGGTTTGTCATGTAGCTATTAATTTGCATAAATTAATGATGACAAAGGAATAATTTAAGAAATCCCGGAGGACTTAAATTCAAGAGCAGAGTGTAAACACTTGTAATAGAAAAGCTACCCCCAAGTCTTTATAATTCTTCTGATTTTATGTGATAGCTTATTTTTTCTTTCAACTTTTCTACCCTATGAACCAAAAAGGCACTACTTAACTGTCATTGTAGGTTTAGAAACTGAAACAAAAACTTTTCCATAAATTGGAGTTTTAAAACAAATGTAAATATACAGAATTATAGAGTATTTCTTTAAAAGTTGTCATATCAGAATAACCATACGCCAAGACAGTCACAAAATATTAACTTCTCTATGGAGGCATTATTAACAGCAGAAAACTGGTAGGAAATGCCCAAAGGGGCATGAATCCAGTCCAGGCTGGAAGAGTCTGCTCCAGGTTTGACTGATTGCCCCATCCTCCTGTGTCAGTGAGATGCTATGAAGCACTGGGCTTTTTGAATCTAAGTCTGTGGAGGGGCTGTGGGAACAGTGGACCAGGAATGGCATCCTGGGTCTCTGAGGCACCTGCTCCTCTCTGAAGCAGACAAGAGGCAGGAGCCAGACAGGGACAGCATCAGCCCCACGTCAGAGGCTGTCGTTGAAGTAAGAGGATGGAGCTCAAGAAAACTGACTACCTTCTCATCTTCTACCTCAGTTCCTCGCTGCTCATCTGCATAAAGAGTAAGCCCTTCCCACTCGCTGAACTCCTGCCATGCTTCCTGGCTCATTATATGGCTTGCATATAGTTACTACAAAGTGGGTGTATGTGTTTTGATAAGTGTTAGCGAACGCACTGAGCCAGTGCTTTTCATCCAAGTTTTATGATTTCCAGTAAGTAGTAGCTGGATTCTCAAAATGTTTTATTTCTTGAGTGGTGAACACAAAATAGAATAAAAAGGCCATGGAGAAAGAATGTTTGGTTGGATATGCACACTTATGAAATAGTTTTGGCACTTTATAGTCGGTCTTTCTTAAAAAGATGTTATTATTAAGTTATATTGTCTCAATCTCATATGCTATGTTTTTGTCTTCATACTTAAATAATTCTGTATTGCTACAGCTACTCTTACAATCAGAGAGATCATCTCAATACTTCTCAAAGGAGAATGGTTAAAACTGTGCCTTTTCCCCAATCACTAGAGAACTAGTCGTATAGTTGTGTGCTTCTGTTTTATGAATGAAGATACCATTTTCACTAACTTCCCCAAATATAAACAAAAACTATGTGTTTTCCCCCTGGGATAATCTTGTTAGTTATGTAGCAGTATGATGAGTCAGGGGAGAGTGGCCCTAGCTGTGTGTTTATGAAGGACAGTAGCTACTAAATACATTTAAAACAAAGACAGGGAGAGTGTGTGCTTGTCAAAGGGGCCATGCGACTTGCGTCTGTTGCATCTGAATATCAATACAGCAAAGTAAAGAGCAGCTGCCTTTGTGGGAGACCACTGTCATGAAAGCACTGTGTGTAATCTGGGTTGCCTTCTGTGGCTGTGACAATGCCATGAATTCTTACTGGCATGGTTTACAGCTGAACAAACAGCAAAGATTAGATAAAGTCACAAGCAGGTACTCTCCCTGGGTAGCTGGGAACACATCCAGAAAAACCAGACCAAACTGCAAACAAACAAATAGTAACATGCCTATCGCAAAACACAGAGAAAAGATTTCAGAGATGTATTTGTTAAAGAGGTGTGATTTAAAGAGTAATTCATCCCTTTCAAACTTAGAATGGGACCCAGGCAATGTGAAGTGAGTGAAGGGTGTTTTATTTTAGTGGACACAAGTGGAAGGCAAGATACAGAAAATGAAAAATGATGCCATGTTAGGGAGCATTCTGTAGCAAAGGACTTTGTCATTTTGATACAAAATTTATTAAATTTCCTGGAGTATTATTTAGGGCTCAAATATGTAACCTCTCATCTATATATCTATTTAAAAGAGGATCATAACCGGAAACATAGTCACGAACATACACACTTTTTATTTCCCTTTTTTTTTAATTTTCCTTTTATCAATGAACTCTAAACAAATAATTTTAATTACTGAATCCATTCTCCTTCAAAATGTTTTCTTAGTTTAAAAGGTAAATTTGAAGCTTATTTTATTCCATTTTTAAGCAGACTGGAGACCGTTCATTTGTCCTATGTCTGTGTAAAGGTGTAACGATACTGCTTTTATATTCAGAACATTCTGTTTGCACTATTTAGGGGCAATGGAGTTTGCTTGGATCTGAACCCACTGTGTAGCTCAGGCTAGCCTCCAACTTGTGACATCCTGCCCCAGCCTCCCAAGGGCTGAGATTACAGGTATGTACCACCATGCCTCCAATGAACTGAATTTATCATTAACTTCTTCTTTGTCATGCTAAAGATCAAATCTAAGCATCTTACAAATGCTGAGCACGCGCCCTTCCACTGAGTTATTCCCTTGTCCCTCTGTAATTTTTAATTTCAAACGGTTTCATTAATTTCCAGGGTGGCCCTGACCTCACTTTGTAGTAAAGGCAGGCAGGCCTTGAACTTTTGATCTTTTAGCTGAGAGTCTGTCTCTGGAGTCGGTGTTCTCAGTTGCCATGTACTGTTGCCGTGCAGTTACAATGCACAGGGATCATAACACTCTGCTCAGAACACCACAAACATACAGGACAACTTAGCGATTAGAATACTACATTAGTTTTATTCACACTTTGAAATTTCTTCTCTTAAGTTTAAGAGGAGGGAGTTATTACTGGCTCCAGATTATATTACTTCTATAAAGTCATGCCTCGAAATGCTGTCAGCCAGATGCTGTTTACTCGTAGTGCCCTGTCTCTCCGCGGCCTTGCAGTTAAGGGTGTGCACCATGAAGGACACTGGAGCCAGCATCCACAGAGCGCATTCACTTCCTGTTCCTAGGTAGGGAGTCATTGCCCTTAGCTGGACCTTCAGTGGATCTACTCTCTTGATTGTTTCTGTATCTATCCCAGAATTTTGCAAAATGTATTCAGATGTGTAGGATCAGGTATTTTTTAATAATTCAAGGAGGGCCTTTTCATTTTTCTTCTGACATATTAAGAGAGACTCTTACTGGTGTGTGAGTCTCTTCCAGCCCATTATTTTACAGCTATCTTAAATAATGAAAGCACATCCTAATAACTCTTTTTGGACTTTGATATTAGCTTGCTGTGTGAGGCTTCCAAGAATCTACCGTATTAAAGCAACTGTCAATTACATAGCAGTTTGCATCTCTTTTACATTAGTCTATTATAACTTTGGAGAAAATGGAATCTTTTCTATGTAACTGTCATGTACAGAATAATGTGAATTCTTTGAATTTATATTCAAAGCATGATCAGTGCACATAACATGAATGTCATTGAGAAAACCATTATCAGAATTATGTGAATGATATAAAAGCATTTTAAGAAGCATTCATCTTCTGGAAGCTAGTGATTATTAAATAACAGAATTTGAATAAAGTCCTCATAAAGAGAGATTCCTAAAGATAAATAGGATCTATGAAGACAGGATATGGTCTGATTTATCCATCCTTAATGTATTATTAAGAAATAATTGGATTTTCTCAAAAGATCAGAGAAGCTTGGTTTAATTCATCGTGGGATAGCCACTTATTCTTTAAAATTCTCCATTTGCAGGAAGGTTTAGACTTTGATATTGATTCTGCAAGCTAGATGCTCACTCAACAGTGTGCTTTACCGTGCTCACCAATGATGCAAGTGGGAAATGGGGTCTTTGCTTCTTCATAAGGGATTAATTTCTTCCTCAGCTTCAAGTAAGTTTTGTTTCATAGAAGCTACCCATTGTTTCCCACTTCAGTGCAGAATTTTCTTTAATTTCTCTTGATGCACTCATCGTGAGCAGACAAGATTTTTTTTTCAAGAATTGTTGTAATTAGGGGAGAGGTGTGTGTTGTGTTCCCAGCGCCTAGCTCCCAGCCCCTAGCTGTTGGCCCGCTGGTTGCTTGCTTATGCCCAAAATAATCACATGAGACTGTATTCATTTAAACTCTGCCTAGCCCATCATCACAAGCCTCTTCTTGGCTAGCCCTCACCTCATAAACTAACCCATTATAAAAGTCTGTAAGTCACCACGTGGTGACTTACCGGAAAGGTCTAACCTGCATCCATCTGCAACGGTGGCTCGTGGCGTCTGGCCACTTCCTTCTCTCTTCCTAGAACTTCCTTTCTGTCTACTCCACCCACCTAAAAGCTGACCTATCCTACAAGCAAGGCAGAGTCTTTGTTTAACCAATCAAAGCACAGAAATACAGAAGACGGACCCTCCTACAAAGAATACCTTGCTTTCTTCACCTTAGTGATTTTCAGTGATTTGCCATTTATGCCCTTATAGTGTCCAAGCTTGATACTGTAAGTATCAAATAGGCAAGGACAGCAAGGATGTTTTGTTTGCTTTTCAGTTCTACTCTTGATTCCTTAGGAAATCTCTGAGGAAGTCAGTTTTGTTCTTTCAACGAAGAGACTTCCCCTTTTACGCCATTGGTCCTTCACATTATTTAGCATCCCTGTCTTACATACCATTTTGCAATTTTGTTCTATGTTACATATATTATACTGCAAACTCATTACTTTTGTGTTGATGTATTTCTTTTTCCTGTGAGGCTGTAGGATGACTGTAGGAATCATGAGTGTTTTCTTCTTGGTTATGCGAAATGGGACTGAGGTAATTTGTCCCTAGTATCAAGATGGGTTAGCTGCTAGATAACAAAGCTTCATCTAATCACTTCTTAGTTTACTGGTTTACAGGTTGAATAGTTATTGAGACCCAAAATTTATACATCTGACTTTGTCCTGCATTTTGAAATGTAATGAATAAAAGACTCCCAATCTCTGAAGTTATGAGATTTAAATTTTCTTTATTAAGATAGACAAAAAACTAACTAAATAAAGAAAATATATACTTATACAACACCAGTGGGGAAAAGCAAAAATGAGATAGAGAACAATGGGGATTATAGTGAATAACATTTTTTCCTAGTGAAAACAGCTAATGCAAAGGTACTGAGGCAGGAGCATGCCTATAGACTTTGAGAGATTGCTAAGTGCTCTGTACAATTTGAGTAGACTGATGAAAAATAAGAGTAGGTACAAGTGATGTTACTAATAGTATCTTCAAGTTTTGTGATAAACCTACAAAGCAGCCATCATTAAGCCCACTAATACAGTCAAGGCAAGGTAGATTAAAGGGCGCACTCAAAACACAGCTACCAGGTGACACAAGTGAGGTTTTGAACCTTTGATCCTTCTGGATCTAAGCAACAAGTCAGCTCACAAAGCCCAAAAGATAATGGTCAGGACTTGCGCATGCTGATTCTATTGTAGAAAATCAGCCAGGGGGAGAAAATCACAAGCATTATATTTCCAGGATTTGGGGAAATTTGTTTAAAGAAAGAAATAGTCCCAAATAATCAAGTATCTATTTCACCTTTCTGCTGCTCTGTGTTTAAAAATGCTCACGGTTTTAACAGCTGCCTCACCCTTCTGAGTGAAATTGCAAAGACGGGAGGTGCTGGTGTGTAGCCTCTATTGACCTTGTTATCATAGTCTTTTTGGATCTTCACATTGTCACAGCGATTTCCAGACGAAAGACTCTTTTCTCTAAACTCAAAGTTCATTGAACTTTTATGTAACCACGGTTAGGCAAGTTGGCGAGAGCAGGGTGCTAATGAGGCTGGGTTTACAGTTTAATCTCGGTCAAGTTCAGGATGCTTTGCACAGAGAGCAGCTCCAGACAAGCCATCATGTCGTAACAAATTAAGCACCGCATCTTGCAGAAGCAGCTGTGGGATCGCAGCCATGACTCTCCTCATGCAGATGACTTGGTCATTTGACTTTACAAACACCTATAGTAACTCTCTTCATGCAGGTGACTTGGTCATTTGACTGTACAGACGCCTATACTTTCAGCTACCTTCCTCTTAGGACACTCGACTTTCGTTCTATGTTTTCTTCTAACATAACCAGAAATTAACTAAAGGATTAATCTATATAAACCAATTATTGCAGAAATGAAAATTACTTTTTGGCCTAACTTTATTTTGTCCACTCTCTTTTGTTCTCTGGTTTCCTTTCGCAGCCGCTCTTTGGAACACTGCAAGTAGGGAGAGTTGGTGCTGTATAACTTTTCCCACATTTGCTGCATGCAGTAATCTAACTGTTAAAACTCTGTGACTTCAGAAAAGACACAGAGCTGAGGCCACATGTACACCAACTGGTGTTTCCCTAGGCAAAGAAATGCAAGAGGAGACTCCATATTGATACTGGCCTACCCGTGGCCCTTTCATTCTTCTATCCCTTAGGTTCAAATATGATGATCATTCATATTAATATAAGCCTCATGGGAATCTGTGACTTATGCTTTGTGGCTTGTAACATATGAGTAATTCTGTTATTCTTCTCTCCATCAAGCATTATTCTGAGGCTGAGTGGTTTTAAATAATCTATCAGGATTAATTCAAAGCTTGTGATGAAGTTTACTATTTAGATTTTGCAAAGAAAATAAAGTTTATTCTATAAAGGCACCTAGTATATTTTTATATATAGAAATATTTTAGGTATACATTTTAATATGTGTGCAATTATATATATATAATATACATACATGCACACACGCAGACACACACACACATATATTTTTTCTCATTTTATTTTCAAATGCAGAATGGATGAAAAAGAGAATTCATTAAGGCTACAGGCCAACCAAGGGGCTAGCTAGAAAAATATGCCTTAAGATTATGAAGGACATCATCACCACCATATTTCATTTTAAAAGCTATTGTCAACATAGCTGCTTTCCATAGATCTGGCTTCTGCACTTATAAACAAGGCACAGGTAGATGGCTTGGTTTTCAAGTTCATTTGAAGGATCAATCCCATGTATGCATAGGTCATTCTTAGTAGCAGTACTTTTGGCCAACAAATATCTGATTTGGTTGATCTCATTCATGTTCCAAGGCAGACTATCAGCATTGTATTTGAAATGTGTTTCACAAACACCCTTGAAAAATTGGCCATTTCTGCACAAACTAATGGTATATTTTATATTTTTTAATATTTTTTAACCAATCTTGATAATTGGCAAAGGGTCCCACCTGCTTCAAACTCCCTTTGCATGAGCAGAAATATAACAGGCTAAGGACAATTTTGTGAACTTGCTCCTGCTTGATTTATTGCTCACTAAATGAGTTATCTAACTGACACTGCACTTACATATTAAGGAAATTTTGGAGGATACTGAAAAAAAAACACAGTTAAAACAACAACAACAAAGCTTGACCCTTTCTGACCAGGACGTGCCTTCACTCCCAAGTCAGCACATTACCTTTCAGCTTCTGCTACGGCTACTTCTATTGCACTGCCGCTCTTACTGTTCTCCCCGAACCCCCAGGCATCCTCATCAGACACCATCTTGGCATGTGCCATTTGAAGAGCATCAATGCAGAAAGGAGGGTGATGCCTCCTTAGTGTGTCCTGTTTCACTGTCAAGAAGAGAAGGAGCCCTCTCTTCCTTAGCTTTTTGCCCTTATCAGCAAGCAACTGGTCCTTGAGTTCTTCCATCTTGGTTTCTGTTTTAATAAATAATTTCTTCTACCTTGCTGTTTCAACTAATTTCTTCTTTCTCCTATCTTTCTCAGCACAATTTTCTGTGATTTAACTATATTTTCAATATCATCTTCACTTAATCCAGTAAAAGATTAGAGTACAATCAGATGATCATACCCTAAGCATTATATTTGGCAGAAACATGTACAATAACATTGACACTAATGTCAAATGTAACTTCCGACTCCATGAGGAGCTGGAGAATACCCATCATACTGTTCCAAAAGGTGGCTGTTTATTAGTATCTCTCTCTCTTATCTTGACACATGTTAATCTCTAATTGAGTCTGTGCAGTAGAAACTGTAGAAAACACATAGCTCTTTTTGGTTGGAATAGTGCTGTTCCTATTAAAAAGCTTAGCAAAGACACTATCCAGAGACTCAATACCCAGAGGAAGGAATGACACCCAGGAGTATCATAGCTGTGGCACCGTTAGTCAAATTGTCTCCCTGAATGATGGCTCCAATTATCCCAGTCTCACCAGGATTGACAGCTTTACTAGAGGCTCAGATGAAAAAAATCTTGCAGAGCCTGCTGACCCTTGAGCATCTGGGTCGTGCCACCAAAAAGGATCACTCTACTATGTCACTCTTGCTGACGTCTGAATCTTATATAGCTTTCTGGTATGGAACAATAGTCCTCTTGGTTATATATGTGGCAATGCCTTCAAAATGAGTTTGAGGCAGCTTCATATTCAGACCCTTGGGTCCAGAGCCCCCATTGTACAGCATGACATGTTGATGTCATTCTGCACTGATGAGGGGAGTTCTTGCTCAGAAGCTACCCTCACTGTCTAAAATGGCAAGCTGTCTTTGCTCAAATCAACCTCATTTACAATGCACCATAACAAGTCAAAGTCTTCATCTCCGTAGCTGGTGTCTCTGTTGGCGGATCATCTCCAGCACTGCTTCCTGAAATTCCAGGGTAGAAATGTCAAAAGTTCTCCCAGTGAAATCATGCACAGCAACAGGTTTATCTGTAGAGTCATCTAGAACAGTGGTTCTCGACTTGTGGATCATGAACTCCTTCACAGGGGTCACATATCAGATGTTTACATTATAGCTTTTAGTAGTACTAAAATTCTGTTATGAAGTAGCAATGAAATAATTTTATGGTTGGGGGGTCACCATAACATTAGGAACCATCTTAAAGGGTTGCAGCATTAGGTTGAGAACCACTGATTTAGATCATAGACCAGAACAGCAGTTGTGGATTCATTTATCACTTTTTTTTTGTTTGTTTGTTTTTCGAGACAGGGTTTCTCTGTGGCTTTGGAGCCTGCGCTGGAACTAGCTCTTGTAGACCAGGCTGGTCTCGAACTCACAAAGATCTGCCTGCCTCTGCCTCCCGAGTGCTGGGATTAAAGGCGTGCACCACCACCACCCGGCTCATTTATTACTTAAAGCAAATTTAATCCAGACACTTGGCCAGCATCCTTAGTGGCTCATGTCTTTAGGTCACCGAAATAAGCAGGGAGTATGGTCATATCAGTTTTGCTGTGTGACCCATGTGCTTTTCCACTCTCTCTTTCATTCTCATCCACATAAATGTTTCAATATGACTCAAAGAACAGAACTTTTTGAGTCTCAACTAAGGCATCACCATTGGAGTCATGGGAAATTTTAAAAAGAATATTCTTTATGTCTTTCTGTATTTCACGGTCATCATAGTCAAGGCCAAAGAAACGCTTGGTAGCACACAATGTATTATTCAGGTTAGTGACCCCTTTGCTGGCATGCAATGAGTCACTCTCTGTTTGCCGTAAGGCAGCCACAGAAAGGGTTGTTCAGGCACCTTCAGCTCTCCTCAGAACCTTTGTTTATCTGCTCTAAATAACTTCCACACAGGAGTTGATAGTACCCAAATCAACACCAATTATTGCATTCTTGATTTCTTTTGATTAATTATCATTGGTTGAGACAGCTCAAAAGTTCTCAAGCCTGAGGCCCTTACAATCATCTTGGCAATGGGTGTCAGCAAAGGCCCAGGAGTTTTTAACACCCACCAGGAAGAAGCAATCACTCCGTGTGCCCTGAGCTGTGTAGCACAGCTGACGGTGTCTCACTTTCTCTTAAACATGAATGGTTTTCACACGACCACTGATCATAGACTCAGAATTTGGAAATGCCAATTTTATGTCACATAATCTTTGTAAACATTGGAACTATTTAAAACGTCAGTCCCCTTGAAATCAATACCCTTGATATAAATGGAGTAAGAGGAATCAATACCAGTTCTTTGGCTTTAAGAAGGGAACATTCATATGAACATAATGGGCAACCAGTAATGGTGGAACTTATGAGAGGGCTGGAGTGGAAAATCTGTCAGTCAACTTTGTGAATAGGTAGGTAATGAGCCATTGCTCAAGGTAAAATATTAAAGATTATTCATCACGTACTCATCACCAGCAGCAACTCAAAAACCATGGAACTTTTTACTTTCAAAGGAAATGCTCATGTGTGACTCATGGTAGAATTCCAAAGACCATGAACGCTAGGACAAACTGCTTTCATAATATGGTAAAAGATATCTGGGGCATAATTCTCTAAGGCATTTATTTTTTATTTATTCTAATAGACAACTGTTTGTGCTAGAACAGGACTGCAGGTTTTCACAGATAGATTTCAGCTCACAGGTGGCCACCATTCCACAACTCTCTTTTCTCCATTCTCCTATTAGTAAACTATCCTTAAAATCAAGAGTAGTGTCTGTGATGCAACTTTTCTAGGAAACATTTTATTATTAATTATGCAAAGTTAGTAAACTTATTTATGAACAAGCAAAAATTTCCCCTTTAAGTAAATGTGGTTTTGTGATCATTGTGATATATATTTGTGTATATCTCTCTAAATTTACCCATGACTGTCAACACATCTTGAACATCTCTAGTTTGATGTTGCACAGATCTCTTGATTTCAGGTAAAGTCATCATTTTTCACAGTGTTCCTGGCATGTGCTCCAGTCACTCTTGGAGCTTACTTTAGAGTGCTGGAGTTTCTAACTTCTCTCTTTTGCTACTTGACTTACTCATATGTCTTCTAACTTTTTAGTAAATTAATATGTTCTTCAATTTATTGGCTAAGATTTGATGTTTAGTGGCTGTGTTTCCTTTACAACAGATGTTTGCCTTTTAAAATATGCTTATATTCAAGGATATAATGCAATAGCATGCTTGCTGTGCAATTAAGGAGCAACCATTTTGGGTCCCCAGTACCCGTGTGAAAATGGGACATGGTGTGCCTACCTGTAAACCTAGAAATAGGGAGGCAGAGAAAGTAAGATCCTCGGGGTTTGCCATCCAACGACTCTAGTGAGTCAGGGAACTCTAGGGTGAGTAAGAGACCTTGTCTCAAAGAGTAAGGTGAAGAGCTATTGACTAAAGCATTCAACATTGTCCTCTATACTTTATGTGCACACAGACTTGTACATACACATGCACCACATCTTATACATACACATACATACAAGATACAGAATAAAATATACTTATTTATCTTTGCATACTGTGATCTTTGTATCATAATTTAAATTTATTTTTAAAAATATATTTTACATGTACTAAATATCTTATAAATAGATGCTTATAAATCACATAGTTATATGTATGTAATTGTACATATAGATATTTTATATGCTTACTCATCTTACAGAGTTATTTTCCTGCATTTATATAAAAACAGTATTTGTTAGTCCAGTGTCTCAAGGGTTACCCATTTAGTCTTTTGTATATTGGTTACACTAATTCACCACTAAACTTTTTTCTTATCTTATTATAAACTTTCTTTTTATTTATTCTTTGTGTCTTTTCACATCATGCATCTTGATCCCATTCTCCCCATCCCTTTGTATCCACCCACTGCCCTTCCAACCTCCCCCAAAGTAAAATAAGATAAATTTTAAGAGAAAAAGAAAAAATGAGTAAGAAAGAAAAATATCTTCATGGAAGCTGTAGTGTGACACAGTGAGTCACACAATGTACCCTTTAATCCATATATCTTTGCTTGCAAGTGTTCATTGCAAAGAGGCATTGATCTGGCTCAAGGCCTCTGGTTTCTGCTACACTATCAGTGGGCCTTCTCTTGGATATCCTATTGTTGCCCTGTGTCAGAGATACTACAGCTTTGGGTCTACAGGATGTACCCCTTCGTATACTCTAGCAGATCACAGATGGGGTGGATGTTGGGATGCGTGTAGGCTGAAGTTTCTTTCCTACCAACAGCTCCCAAATAAACATGCTGAGACTTATATTAATTTTAAGTGCTTGTTCAGTAGCTCAAGCTCATTTCTAACTAGTTCTTGCAATTTAAATTAACCCACGATTAATCTCTGTGTGCCACATGGTTTGTGGCTTTACCTGTCCGTCAGCATGTCTTGCTCCCTCTGTGTCTCTGGGGACTCCTTTGACTCTGCCCTTCTTCCTCCCAGCACTCTCAATTTGACTGCCCCACCTATACTTCCTGCCTGACTACTGGCCAATCAGCAATTTATTTTTTATAATGAGAGCAACACATTTTCACAGTATACAGGATTATTCTACAGCAGGTGATCCAACCCATAACCTTGGTTCTGGGCCTAGGTAGTTGCAGGATTGATGAGCCCACCAGCTCTCCTAGTTCTCAACACCAAGATGAGCTTTCCTGCTTTGCCCAAACTAGTTCACCTCTTATAGCAATGAGCAAGAGGCGGGGCCATTCTCCTGCTTTAACATCCTCAGAGTTGGTTCTCCCACACCTACACCTACTGTGTTGCTCAGCCCTTGGCATGGGGCAACTCTCCAGAGTGCTACAGCTGGTGAGGGACCAGCTCTTATGATCTCAGGGCCAGCTCTCCTAGCTGCCACAGGTAGTAGGGGTGGGGGGATGGGAGTGGGCATTTTGTGAAACTTTTAAACACATTTTATGTTGTGGTCATGGATGTTACCCAACAAGTATTTTCAATATGCATTTGCCAATTGGCTCAGTTAGGTTTAATATTCCTTTCTGGTGTGTTTTACCCTTTCCCTCTTCTCCTTCCCCTTCGTGTGTGTGTGTGTGTGTGTGTGTGTGTGTGTGTGTGTGTGTGTGTTAGAGGGAAGGGAGTTGGTGGGACGCTGATTATTCATTTCCAGCATCCCAGACTATATTAATTGCAATACTGTTTGGCCAATAGCTCAAGCATATTACTAGCTACTTCTTATATCTTAAATTATTCAATTTCTATTATTTTATATTTTATCAAGAGGCTCATGGTTTACTGGCAAGGTTCAGGCTTGTGTCTTTCTTCTCCTGTGGCTACATGGCTTTTTATTGACTCCACCTGTTCTCTCTCTCTACATCTCTGTTAGGATTTTCTGCCTTGCCCCATTCTTCATTGGCATGAGCACAAAGCTGCTTCTTTATTAACCAATGGTAATTCACAGCATACAAAGAGGAATCCCACATCAGAAGGACAACTCACTTTGTACAGACAGAGTAAATGGATGGATGCAAAGTTCTGCCGTTTTTATTTCTTGGAAATCAGATGAGGCAGACATTTGCTCCATTCTTGCTCTCCCTCATGTCTGGTAATAGAAATGCTTACTTTTCATTCAGTACTCTCATTTTTAAATCCCTCTAGCTCCTCTTTATGACATCATAAGGCAAACTTCTAACATACAGATGTATTGGCCCTCCTCCTCTCTACCACAGGACAACACCTAGGGCAACGCAAGGGAACCTCATGTTCATTTCAGCCCCTTCTTCTGTGTTACTTGGTAATCTTTTCTTCTCTTATACTTTTTAAAAATTTCATTTTTTGTATTCTATATTTGTGTTTGTTTTAAGAAAACTTCAATTCTATACAAATAAACTTAATCACCAATATAGAGAGTAACTGTGCATTTATTAAAGTAAAAGTATTATTGAAATGACACCCTATTTTAGGAAATTGTTCTCTTGTGTCTGGTTTTCTGGCACTAAATGTAAATGTTTTTTAAATTGAAACAGACCCTTATTCTTGTTTAAAACTAATACTTATAAATGAGAAATGAAACTTAAGTATACTTTAATCCTATGTTTTCACATAGTTTCCAGTTTTCTATTTCAAAGTATTAGCTTCTATGAGATCCCATTTAATCAACTATAAAAAAGTAATAATTACATAAGCCAGAGTGCCCTTACATTTTTATTCTAAACTCCAACTAGTAACACTTATAGTCATACAAAACTTCATTTCTTACCATTAATCATACAAATTTTCTTTAACTAATGATAGTGATAGTGAATACATTGAAATTTATAAGGGAATGGACATTTCTGCCTTTATCAATGTGAAGTAAGAAACATAAGACATTTTACAAATGTCAATCTAGATTTTAATCGTTAAAGAATTTAAAACTTAAATATATTTTTAACTTTGCAACATTATTTTGTTACCTATTTTAATTATTATGATTATTGCAGAAATCTCCCATTCAAAGTGACTTCAAATTGTATGACACAATTTTATTCAATTGATTTTTATCTCAAATTACTCATCAAAACTTCATGGCATCATTGGTCATTAATTATTAAACAGTTTTTCTGTGAGAAAATAGAATTATCTAGAGATTTTATTTCTATTTTGAGAGACCTGTGTACTTTGTTTTAGTTCCTGGAGTCCTGATTTGTTATGAATAGTGCAAAATACAGCACATCTCTGTAAAGTTTGTCACCTTCCGTTAAATTTGGATTTCACTTATCTCCAATTGCATCACATATACACATCCGTCTGTGTATTTAAGCATTTATATATCTATCCACACATATAAACTATTGCAATTTTCATTAAGCATTGCCGGTTCCTCTCTTGCCTTTGTCTGTGTGTAGGTCACGTTTTTCTTTGAGTCTTCAGAATAGGGGTAATGCTTTCAGAAACGGTGAGACTGATATGCTTGAAATTTTCACAAAACCACAAACATCATTCCACTTTCTGGCAGGCACTTGGATACTCCTTTCAATGACTGATGGATACAGGCCTGTTGTCTTCCAGTTTATGTGATGGCAACACTGGATTGTGTCAGTGGAGTGCCCAGCGTCTGAGTTATAGACAGGCATGCCCAAAGCCAGTGCACCACATCATCACCTAAAGGCAAAAGGTCAAAAATAAAACAAGAGCTGAGAGTGCTGTGGCATTCAGAGGGGTCAGTGAGATGGCTCAACAGGCAAACACTTACCAGAAAGGATGCCGAACTGAGTTATATGCCTAAGCCCCATGTGGTTGTTCTGGTCGTGCCCGTCCCAGTAAATGGATAAAAATTTAAAAATTAAAGTCTATCCATCAGGCTGAAAAAACTACCTAGGGCTGAGGAGTGCTCTGTACAGACACAGAAGCAGCAATACATTTTAAATTTTAATAATTTAATTTTAATAAATTAAATCCAAATTAAAATTAAGTTAAATTAAAATCTGGATTTAAGTATGGGAACAGACTCTCAAGGACTCCACAGATCCCTGTGCTGTATGCCGCATCGTGATGACTTTACTGATTTACACTTCTCTAGAATAGAATGCCTCAATTCTAGGCCTTTCTGTCTTCAGCACTGTGCATTTAATTGCTGCTATGTATTTGAGCAGCTTTACTTTAGCTACCCCTTCCATCCACAGGATTAATATTGATTTATTGAGATATTTGACAGTCAATAAAAGATAGTGAAATAGATTTTCAATGGATTTCCTTTTAATGTGACGTATGTTGAGAAACCAAGACAATTTCTGCTTGAGACCTGATGTACCTAGAATAAAACTGATTGTAATTTCCTCTACTAGAAGACAAATGTGAGCCATACCGTGATACCTTGAAGGAAGCTACTTGGGTCTCTGTTTCTGGGTTCAAGAAAGAAGACATCCAAATTCTTAAGATTTTTTTCTCTTCTGCTAAGTTAAAACATATCCATTGAATAACATTTAATATAACATTTATGGGCAAAAGATTGTAAAAATAAGAGAACCAAAGTTGAAAAATGTCAGCTCTAAAATTAGGTAAGCTGGGGCTGGATGATGGTGCAACAAAACTTTAACCCTAGCATTTGGGAAACTGAAGCATGTGGAGTTTGAGTCCAGCCCTGCCTGCAGAGAGAATTCCAGGACAGCCAGAGCTGCACAGAGAAGCCTGTCTCAAAACAAAGAAACAGAATGGCACAGTTGGAGTAACAAGACACAGTCATTTATACAGGGAAGAGCAAGGCTTCAGAAGTAGATTGCTGCAACTGAACACAAATCCTTCTGCTTTTCAGATGTTTGAATCTGAAAGATTGCCTTTGCAAGCCTCCATTTCAGCAAATTGGGAATAATAGAGGTAGTTACATAGCTACTTTAAAAATAGTAGTTACTTTCCTAAATGTGTGTGTGTGCGCGCGCATGCACAGACTCCTGAATGGTGCATGGCATGGCTTGTGTGAGTGTAGGAGCCAGAGGGCAATGAGAAAGATTCAGTTCTCTGCTTCTATCATGTGAGTTCTAGGGGTTGAACTCAGATCCCCAAGCTTGGTGGCAACTGGGTTGTCTCACTGAGCCATCTTGCAGTCCCAACTACTGTGTTTATGGAGCTTGGTTAAAAATCATAACGCTAAATTATTTAAGCAGTCTGTACACATTGCTCTCATTCTAATTTAGTTTTTTTATAAATTATTAGAGATTTCTAATAGAATTTTGTATTATCCAGGTAAATCACTAATATATATATTAGGGATAGTGTCTGACTAATTAGCCCAGACTGCTCTCAAACTCACTACTTAACCCTGACTGATCCTAATCTCATATTCCCCTTTGTGGAATAGAATATTTAAGTATGTAAAGAGGTGTTGCATTTGTTTGTGCTGCGTTTGGTTAACTATATGAAGATGGGTTGCTATTGTTTATGCTGCATTTGTTTAACTATGTAAAGATGTGCAATGCATCACAGTTTTACCTTGCCTGCTGAAGATACTTGATTGGTCTAATATAAAGTTGAACAGCCAATAGCTATGCAGAGTAGTGATAGGCAGGACAAGAGAAAAAGAGAACCAGTGAACCAGTCAGCCAGCCAGTCAGCCAGGGACTAGACAGACAGACACAGAGGAAGAAGGAAAGCAGGAAGGACAGTACGTAGATAGGTAAACGAGCTTTTGGGGGCAGCACATAGATTAATATAAATGGGTTCTATTTGTTAATTTAAGTTTTAAAAAGCTAGCTAGAAACAAGCCTAAGTTAAGGCTGAACAGTCATAATTAATATAAGTCTTCAAATCATGACTTGTGGGCTGACAGTCCAAGAAAGCCTGCTGCAATCCCAACTGGTTAACTTTCTCAATGGTAGACATAAAGGCATAGGCACCCATGCTTGAGCTTAATTATTTTTTCTTTATGCACTTGCCTTAATAAATTCGGAAATTCCCCATACTTTCAAGTGACATGATGGAGTTAAAACAGTTCATTAATATCAAGACCCCACTTACATAATAACATTGTGTCTCTTAAGTTAACTGAGTCTTGCCCCTTAGTAGACCTGTTACCTTGATTTTCCATCTCCTATGGATGAAGTAGTTTCTGTTAACTCAGTATCTGCAGCACCTTGATTTTCTAAATACAAACTCAAGTTTCCTTGTGCCTGGGCCACAGGAGCCTGTGACCAACTCTCCGCTGAAGATACTGGGCATTTGAAACACATTCCCCATGATTTCCTTCTGTTTTGCTTTTCCACCTCGTTAAATCCTGACATCCAACTGGACTCTTTCTCCTTCAAGCAACTTTCTGCTCCTGCAAAAACATAAACTGTGCTATTATACAGGTCTGAAAAGCCTTTGAGACTTAAATTCTACAGGATTTTTGTGGTTAGCCAAGTATGTTCGGTAAAGGAGAAGGAACTGGGTATGGCTCTCAGAATGTTTATTCACAAGTAATCACCTGTCAGCATTTCTATGAACTCCATAGATAAAATATGGAAAAGAACAGGAGAAGTGTTGTTTGGGGAGGGGAGGGACAAAATATGATTGATAGATTCATAAGTTTGTAACTCGGGTGCGATGGAGAAGTCAGAGCCATATGGTAGACTAAGCTAAGGAAAAGAGGTGTGTAGTAAGTTTAGACTTCGTCAGCATTAAAATGTCCAATGTGGTATTTTTCATGAAAGAAAAAAATCTTCAAAATGTTTCTCTTGAAACCTTTTATATAACATGATTTGAATATAACTGAGATAATGTTATATACAACTACATGCATGAATTTAAAAAGTCAGGAGTGAAAAGGGCAACTAAATTAAAACAAACTATAGTGTGATATATTTTTGAATTTTTAAATTAAGTAAAAATTCAGCAATGTAAAGTCCTTGAAGTGGCAAAAACGTGGGAGATGAGGGCAGAAGTGGAGGGAAGAGGAGGCTGTGGAAAAGAGTCAGCAATAAAGCCTGAATTGTTCTCTGCTCAAGCTGATTGGTAGAAGGAATCCAAAACCCAGGATACAGTCAGCTGGAGAAGTGGACTCATGACACAGGCCAGGATAAATGTATATATAAAACACATTTTCATGAAAAATATTCATGATATTAACTTGAGTAAAAGAACTGCTTTATGTCAAATTGAATTAAAGTCTTTCAGTATTAGAAAACCACATCAAATTAAATCAGAACAGAACTCTTTAATGAAACTGAGATAAGAAAACATGTTTTGTTGTTGCTTTGTTTGTGATATGGCTGGGTTATTTAGGCCAAGGCAATTTGGAACTCACAATCCTCCTGTCTTTGTCACCTGATGCTGAGATTAGAGGTGTGTGCCACCGTACCAGGCCCAACTTCTTACTAATTTGAAGTGTTTTCTCGAGGCATCGCAAACAATTTCTGAATTTCTCATCTTCAGTGAGGCCACACTAAGTTGACCATTTTGTTTGTCATTAACTTGGCTTCCAGGGTCCTACTTTTCCTTTGCTATCTGTTTGCCAAAATGAACTCCATATCCAAAAAAGGAAGGCAGGTTCCCCAATGAAAAGTCTGGTTTTGTGTTAATATTTATTTTAAAGAGTTATGATTCTGACTAGTGGAGTGTTAGATGGCTGTAATAGTGCCACCGTTTATAGACAACTTTTGGTGTTTAACCTTTTGACTGACTTCATTCTTTGTATCACGTATTAAAAGTGTGTGATAAGAAAATTTTTTTATTTTTGAGAAGTTTGTAAATTAGCATTATTTGTGTCACTCATACCCAATTCCTCCGCCTCCTCTTCTGTCCTCCTTGCTTTCTAAATTCATGATCTCATCTATAATTATTATTGTTACAAGTGTACATGAACAACATACAAACACATATACACACACTTGCACACACACATACAATCTACTAAATTAATTTAGCATTGTTTGCACATACAAGTGTCCAGATGGAGATTACTATAAAGAAACAGGGTTGGTTAAGAGCCACGACTGCAGAGGATAAGTGACAGTGGAGTGCCCAGCACTACTTGATACACCTGAAATGCAACCCCTACACTTAATGTGCAGAGAAAGTGTTGGAATAGTTGGACTATTGAACAAAAGATTGTAAGAACCAGAGGCTAGATAGTATCCCTTAGGACGTGACAGAAAAATATACATAAGAGCTCTCACTGCCAGACTTGCCTGAGCAAAACCAGCACAGTGACACCACTTATTGACATACCAACATACAGGGGGATTTCCCACATGGTCTCTCCTAACATGTTGGAAAAAAATAGGTGGTCAATGGCTCTTTTTTAGAATAATTACAAATGAGAATTTTTATATTGATTTTATTGAGCTCTATATTTTTTTCTCTGCTCCTCTCCCCTTCAGCCTTCTCCCAAGGTCCCCATGCTCCCAATTTACTTGGGAGATCTTGTCTTTTTCTACTTCCCATGTAGATTAGATCTATGTATGTCTCTCTTAGGGTCCTCATTGTTGCCTAGATTCTCTGGGATTGTTATTTGTGGGCTGATTTTATTTGATTTATGCTTTAAAACCTTTTATGAGTGAGTACATGTGATAATTGACTTTCTGGGTCTGGGTTACCTCACTCAAAATGATGTTTTCTAGCTCCATCCATTTGCCTGCAAAATTCAAGATGGCGTTATTTTTTTCTGATGTGTAGTACTCCATTGTGTAATGTACCAATTTTCCTTATCCATTCTTCTGTTGAGGGACAATTAGATTATTTCCAATGGCTCTTGAGAAAGGGAGAATCTGTTTCTTTGAAGCATAGACTCCCACATAGGTTGTCAAATTCCATGGGACCCCTTTGGCCAAGAACTCAATCAGATACAACTTAGTCCCAGCACTGGAAGCTTTGTTTGGTGACCAGAGAAGGCCAGTTGGGACTCCATGTCAACCATTACTTGGAGACTTCATTGGGATCACCTTCATGCACTTTAGGAGGTTTCCACTGCAGTAGGTTTCTATACCACCCCTCAAATTCTAACTGTCTCTCCCTGAATTCCCCCCCTCAACTCCATCTCCCCTCCTCCTCCCTTTCTGTTTGTGGAGACAATGTCTCTTGCTGGTCTGGAACTCACTAACTTGTTAGTCCGATTGGCCAGCAAGTCCGTATGTCCTCCTGGCTTTTTATGTGGGTTCTGCTGGTAGAACTTATGTTCTCCTGTGAGCCAGACCCTACATCTTTTACTTTTGATAATACCCAATAGTCTCTTCACTCTTTAAATTACAATCTACTTCTTCATTAGCAAATATTATTACATACTTGACACCTACACACTAAGTCCAACAAGGATAATTATTGGCTAATATATGCTGCATTAAAAATAGATCATCTATGGAAAGAGACTCCAATTACTTAAGAAATTAATGTAAATTACAGATTCTGTGTTCAGAACTATGTATGAAAAAGACATTCATGGCTTAAAGAACATTAGATCATAAAATGAACTTCGATGTTGTATGTTAGTCCAGGAAATAGGATCGGTAGATTGTTACCATTGCTAGGTGGAGGATGCCTAAGGAACAAAGCCCAAAGCTTTATTCTGGCCTGTACAAATACGCATACATACACAAATAAATAAAAAAAACCTCAAGTTTCAAGAGATGTGTGTAATTATTTGGTAAAAGAGGAAGTCTGGAAGTTTTAAGAATAGATAATAATTTTTGGAGTTAGGGTAATGGCATGCACTGTATATAAACTAAAAGAGAAAGATGGAGACTGGGAGAACAACAGCTCTATTAGATACGTAATAGAGTACAGTGCTCTTCAAGGGCTTCCTGTGTCCTTTAGCAACCTTTCTCTTGCATTGCCATGCCCGAAGGACTACTGCTGGATGTTTGCGATCACCCCCTTACTGTCTTTGAAAATCAATATTAATTGTATAAATAAACACTGCATTCTTCTTAAAATTAAAATGTTTAAATACAAGGCTAAAGAAGGTATTTAGTATATCAAAGTTTTGCTGTACAAACATGGTGTGAATTCAGATCCCAGCACCCAAGCATTAGAAAAAAAAAAAAGATAAAGGCCAGGCATGGCTTGTGTGTCTCTAACCACAGCACTGTTGCTCTAGGAAGAGGACAGCTGGGGCTTGCTCGCCATTGGTTTAGCTTCAGGGTCCATTACAGTGACAATAGGACACTTGATGCCTTCCTCTGACCTCTGTATACACAAGTCACACAGTAGTAAGAACTAAGAACACACACACACATACACACACACATCACATGTACAAATGTTCAAGGATCTCTGATTCTTGTAAATATTTTTATTTGTAAATACCTTGTTAAAATTTCAAGGTAAATATTTAAAGTTTTTAACATGGAAAGAGCTACACAATGCAAGTGGTGAGTTTCCTTATCTAAGAAAGTAAAGCTTGCTATCTAGCTTTTTAAACTGAGCAACAGTAAAGTAAAACTGATTGAGCTCTCAGTAGTTTGAGGCTCATTGCTGACACATTTGAAACTGAATTACATAAAGCGAAGCCAACAGTGGCTAGAAGTGACCCATACAGTGTCTATTCTGAACACTAGTAAAGAGTGCTAAGAATTGCCAACTTCAGGAAATCAAAATAGAAGGTGCAGCAGAGAAAAAAAATTCAGCTGAGTTCAAGATATAAACCAGCTGCTCAGCTAAAATATTTTCATTTTAGTTGTTTTGTTTTGACATACTCTCAGACATCTAAACAAGATCCTTGCAGCATTATTTGCAGCAGTAAAGATACAAAAACAAGGGGGCTGGAGAGATGGCTCAGAGGTTAAGAGCACTGACTGCTCTTCCAGAGGTCCTGAGTTCAATTCCCAGCAACCACATGGTGGCTCACAGCCATCTATCATGAGATCTGGTGCCCTCTTCTGGCATGCAAGCATACATGGAAGGAATGTTGTATACATAATAAATAAAAAAATCTTAAAAAAAAGATACAAAAACAAGCTAAGAGTTCATAGATGGGTAATGACGAATGGAGAGAAGAAACCCGGCAAACACACAGGTAGGGTATTATTATTCACTCATGAGAGAGGAAACCTTGAGAATAATGTTATGACATTGTGGTATATAGAATAAGTTCTTCAGATAAATTAAAATAATGTCTGATCTCACCTGCATGTGGAATCTGAAAAGGCTGAACTTCAAAGCAGAGTTCTATGAATTATCTGTTAGTTAAAAGATTCATGTTTTAAGTTAGATAATTAACTTTTGGGACCAAATGCATAGCAAAGTATCTTTAGTTGGTACTATTGGATTATTATTTGAGATTTTCTATAGAATAGAACACAAATGTTCTTGCCACCTACATACACACATACACACATACACAGATCTTTACTCTCATGTGCATGCACAGACATTAGTAACTAGATTGATACAATCATTTCATAGTAAATTCATTTCTCAAAAATAATAGTATTCACCTTAGATACATGTAATTTGTTTATTAATTATACCTAAAATAATTTTTACTATTCATGTAGCTCTTTTCAAATTTAATGTTTTTGAATAAAATATGTGACTATTTTGAAAAGCTTAGAAAGAAATTTTCTTAAGCAAGACAACACACTCTGAATTCACAAGAGAAAACAGCTATCAAAATATTAACTTGTAGGCTCTTTTCCCTGAAAGTGATTAAAAACAACTCGAATTTCCTTTGGCAAAAAAAGGTAGATGGTAGGTGGAGGCAGAAATACACTGCTTGTTCAGTGCCAATAATTAATTCCCAAGGATCATCCATTCTATGGGAATTGCTTGCTTTATAATATTTCAATAGGACAAATGCCATTTCCTATCAGTTCTCAAACTCTAATTGTATAAAAGTCTAAGTTAAACTATATGCACAAAGTAATAAATGCTTCAAATATTGCTTACTATTCACCAAGGAATGTAGTTCTTAGCCTAAAGCTACACCTCAGTGTCTGCAAGATCTAAGACATGCATCCTTCTTGCTGGCACCAAGAACTTTTCAAACCATCTGTATATGATTCTTTCCACCAATAATACTTGGAATTTAGCTCAAGACCACTTCTGCACAATGTCAAACCTTAAAAGTACTACATGCCTGTGAACATCAAAAGTTATAATGAAAAAATCAATACATTCGTTCTTTTGGCTTTTGGTTTTAATATACAGACTCTATGCTGAGAGTCAAGACCAAGAGATTCGTGAGGTGTGTTTGCTGTGTGTCAGTTAACAGGAGAGTGAACTACAGGCACAACAATGCCAGGCCAGGGGTCTGGAATTCCCTCCCAGTAACAGGCAGGTCCTTTGTGTTTCCCCAACTCTCTGCTCTCTTTTAGTTCTGTGTCCCTTAAGCCTATGCTAGTTCATTCTGTAGAGGACTTTGCTCTTTGTGATGGATAGTAAAGACAGGTCCTTGCTATTCCAAACTCATGGCGTTTATTACTTTCAACTTTAAAGGCTCTGGAGGTATTCTTTTCTGTAGCAACTGTTTATATGGTACTTGGCTGAGTAGTGTTTCTATGGTTGTTTTTGGGGTGAGAAAACATTTATTTAAAAAGATTATAAAACAATGTCTCTACTAAGTGATTTGGGTAAAATCATAACATGATCACAATGTCCTGTTGTGTTTTTCTCTCGCCTCAATGTTGTTTTTATCTAAATCCTACAAATTAAATAGCTCAGTAAAACATGATTGGGGGAGCTCTCATTAATTAACTAGCCTAGAAACTTGGGGAAGCACTTTTCATGAACTCACCAATTTAGTTCTTATAGTAATCCCTAGAAAACTGTGTTTATTTCCAATTTACATATTTACTCAGCAGAGTTTAAACAGAAAACCAGGTCTGCCTGACATAAAAGTGTGTTAATAACTGCTGAGAGAAGAAGAAACAGTCTTCCCCAGGAATGAGAACCATGACTGGTTATCCAATGCCAACTGATCAGTCCTAAAAGCAGACACATATGAGCAACGCTAAGTGGACTCAGCAGTTTATTTATATATCATGCACTCATATACATATAAGGGGTGCCTGTGATCCAGGGTCATGGCAAGTATGGTCATTTACGTTGGTCGGAGCTATCACAGAAAAACATATCACCCAGATGATGTAATCAAAATGGATAAAAATGTTTTTTTCACACACAAAATTGTGTGTAGCACTTGCTCAAGTGTATTGTTGATTAATTATAGTAGCTACTTTGAAATAATCAGAGTTGATTGTGAACACATTGTTAACACCATTCAACAAAAGCAAGTTTTAGAGAATTTCCTTAAAGCAATGCAAAATAAGCAGATAGGAATCAAAATGTTCCGAGATGTACAGAACCCACACATGTGAAGATGCATATCAGAAGCAATGTTTAATTTATTCACTCATGTAGGCCCTCAGCATAAAATATAATATGTGAATACAAATATGCAGACAAAGGCAGCAGCCAAAGTTTTAGATTTTCATAAAGAATGGAGTTAATAAAAATGATTATCATATGCAGCAAGTCAAGTTGCCCGGTTCTCTCCATGTACCTCCCTCTTATTTCAGAGATTTCAGATACATTTTCATTCTAATTTGAGTAATCTAGGTTATTTCTCCTTAAATAAAATACTGAGAAAATGAGAACAGTTATATCTTTCTGTAGATGTTCTATAATGATTATCTTGTAGGTAAGCTGAGACTAAAAGATAGCAATTAATTTTTATTCAGGGATCAACTATTTGAATACCAGCCTTTGGTTTGCAACAATACTTTCCATCAAATGTACCAGGACTGCAGGCTTTAATTTACACCGGAACAATATTTTTGACCTTTATTGAGCTAATGTCTTACACTGTTGTTATCATTGTATTATCTTCTCAAATTGATTTTAAACTTTTTAAAAGTCAGGCAGAATTGTGCATATGTCTACAAATAAAATATTTGCTGCTTAGTAACAGATAAGGTGACCCATATAAAGAGATGAAGTACAAGGCAGAGAAAGATGCAGTAGGGATAAAGATTATATGGTAGATAGATAGATAGATAGATAGATAGATAGATAGATAGATAGATAGATAGATAGATGGATAGATGGATAGATAGGTAGATATATGGATGGATAGATGATAGAAAAGATGGGCATATGTTTGGTTTAATCTGCATAAATCATTTTTATACAAAATTACCAAAATTCAGCCATTTATTACTGCTTCAAACCTTGCATTTTTTGAGAAAGAGATGAATTTATTTGATGTTGTTTGTCAGAAGTTGACTTTCAATATGATACCGTATTAGATTAATATTTTATTATGAACTCTTTGAGGGATAATCTTATGTATTTAACTTGATTTTACTTGACAAATTGAATACATAAGAAGAGACTATAAGGCATATTACTGAGAAATTTTCTATAATTTTGAATGATGGTTTTAAAATGTAGGGCATTTTACATTCAATATTTTAAAATACTCTAAATTTCATCTCAAATAAAAGAAATGAGTCAGTATGCAAGCAAGTTACTGGGTGAACAATTTAAAAGTTCATTTCAAGAAACACAGCTTTTCTCTGAACAGTAAAGAGCAACTCCACTGTTCTACTGATGGCTTAGAGTGAGCCTTTTCTCTCAATTTCCATCCTCATTAAATTTACTCTTTTTTCCTGTTTCCAGAAATATGTAGAAACAAAACCATCTTGGAGAGGGGATGGTGGCAAATGGATGAAAGTCTAGCTTCTTGTCATTTAGTGGTTACTATAGCAATAATCATGATGGGGGATTTCCAGCTGCAAGTGGTTTCTATAACAACGTGATAGGGTGCTTTTGAAAAGTACCAGAGGCAAATGGATTTTTCGTGAGTCTTTTAACCCTTTTATACTAAGAAGTAGTATCCTCTTGGAAGACCTGGCTTATTTGATAAGACACGAAACTATCTCTTTAATTTTTGAGGATTAAACAATCAACGGTTTTATACAGTCCTGGCTTGAACTGATGAGATTTTAGGCTCCTTCGCTTCTGGATACCAATAGCACCCATAAAAAAGAAATTGAAATAAAACATAGACACTATGATTAAGCCATACAGAATATTTGTAAGAGATACAAATTTTCACTGTATTTTAATTTATTTGTTCATAATTTATGTGATTGCTGCACACAGTTACAGAGATCAGAAGCCAACCTGGAGGCCTAAGTCTTCTCCTTCCACATGAGGGTCCTTGACATTGAACTAAAGGTCAGGCTGGGATGCAAACACCTTTACTCACTGAGTCATCTATCTCACCAGCACAAAAAAGATATATACTTTATAATATTCACTTAACATGTGGGAAACTTCAAATAGCCTTCGTAAAGCAAGCTTTTAACCTTCACATAGACTGTCCAAAGGTTGTGGGTGTAGTAAGATAGTACACACTAGCACGGTGGCCGCACCGTGATGCTCTGCCATATGTGGAGATACTTCTGCTCTATGCAGTTTGTCTTCTCATATCTTGTCACACCATTCAGCATCCTCTAAATCTTGGATGGTCCCTATTTGACTTACAGCTCAGTAAAGTGTTGTGAAAGGGAACTTAGTACCTTCACTGAACTTACTAAATTTTAATACAGGAAAATAAGACAGAACAAAACAAAGGCACCCACCCATCTCATTTAGAAGTGCTGTTTAAGAGATTCTAAGTGCAAGATCAAAGGCTAGACAATAGACACAGGACACAGGAGTGGTTGGTAGTGGGCTGGATACAAGTTTTGAGAGATATAATGATGTAAGGTTTAAAGGTAATCATATAATCTGTTAAAGAAGATGAGAATGGCTTGTTTCTTTCAGTTCAGTGAATCAGTTAGGTATGCACGGTAATGACTAATATACAAGCTTCATTTAAAATACCATCCCGTTAAATACTAATATTAGACAAAAACTTCAAATAGAATATTCAATTTACAGATATCAAATTTGTGAATTATTTTCTTGTCTTCACCTTTCTTTTCCCACTAGCTTGCAAAACATTTTAAGCACAAAGGCACATCATGGCCGTGTTTAAGATCGGGTACTTCTGGGCCGTGCGAGACTCCTTATGCACTGTTTTACAACAGAGCCATTCCATGCCTTTTTGCTTTTCTCTTTAGTTAGGCTGCCAGTTCCATTTATGAGATACTCTCTTCCAGCTCTCAGAAGGATGTCAACAGCCCTGCATCTCTCTGGGAGCTTTCAAGCATCCGTTTTGCTTTTTCCCTTGAGTTTCATGCTAAGCAATGCAGTCTCAGAATTTATTACATACGTGTTTGCCTTTCCCTTCTGGGGAGAGTTTGCCAAATGGGTCCTTGTGAGATCAAGACCTGCTTTGCATGTGTGCTGTGCAGTTGTGCAGAAGAGCTGAGCTGTATTTGTGAGCACCAAGGCCCTGCTCAGACAGCATGTACCAGAACTCGCCAGGCAGGGAGCCACTCAAACTCTTGCAAATCATATCCCAACCAGAGCCACGGTGGCATCACAGCTGTTGTGCTCAGTGCCATGGAGCTTTAAGCTGAACGCAGAAAATGAAATCTATTCAGAGAAGCTCCCAAGTTAGCTGGTAGCCACAGAAACCTGGGTTTCCCCCAGATTCCATCCACAACTTAGAGAGACCTGGCAGAAGCACACCAGTCTCCCTCTGTTCAAGTGTAGTGAGCCATAGAGTGAGCAAAACCAATTTCCCCAGGGAAACCAATTAACCAGAAAAACAACAATCAGTGTGTTTTCTCCGAACTATTCAGGACTCATAGGAGTATTCAAAGTGTGTAATCAAGGACCAGAGAGACAGCGCAGTTTTCAAAGCACTTTTGGCCCACACAGTGAGCTGGAGGACTGAAGTTCAGATCCCCAGAACCCACATAGAAATCTGGAGGGCCACTTCAGGCCTCTGCAAGTACATATGCACATGTATGCATACACTCTTACGCACAGATGCTCACCCAAATGTGAACATGAATGCATGCACTCGTACTACACCCCTCCACACACACGGAAGAAGAAAATAAGGAGTGGAGTCATAATTGAATACATAGATCATATATACAGACACTGAAGAAGCCTAGTTCTTGAACTTAAAAAGTTAACATTTTTAACAGCCACGAAATGAAGGACCACTGAGGAACTACAAGATGGCTGTTATGTGCCTTAGCAACTAAAGTCTTATGGCTGCTCAGGTTGGAAATACACAAGACTGCAGCAGCCTGGGAGATGTGATGCCTTGCATGTCTTGCATGCCTTGCATGCCATACCCAGAACTTCTGAGGATTCCCACTATTTGAAGATACCTTACAAATGACTCTCATGGAGCATGGAAGTTTCTGCTACTTCTTATACCTTTTGGAAGTCACTTGCTTGCACTTCCTGCTTACTCAGATAACATTATTTTGTTGGGGTTAAAGACTAGACAGTCATGATGCCTTTCCTCTCATAACTTAACTAAGACATCTTAGGTATAAGACTTTGACTCGTCAGGATAGGACAGCTACTGGATTAATCTCTGTTAGCTGCCTATTCACCTATAACCTGGACATTTAGTATGGGTTTCATACTTGATGGCTGTAGTTCTATTTTGTGTTTGTTAGTACTTTTTCTTTCTACTGGATGATACTTGATATTTATCTTTATTATATATAGTTTTGTACTAGATTTAAACCCCTTTTGTTTAGACAAAAAGGGAGAAGTGCTGTGGGAATTCATTCAGCCAATAACTTTTGGTGGTACTGGACTTTAGGGGTGTGGTCTTCTGTCTGGGTTGTGATTGCTTTTAAGAGAGAAGGAAGGGTTCTCTTTCTCTCTCTCTTGGGTGGTGGTGGGAGATCTGACCCACAGAGCAGAGTACCATCACGGCTTGCTACTTTGTTGTTTGTGAGTGTTCTCCAATAAGTATTTATTACCCCCTTTATTTTGGGCTTTTTTGGATTCACTTACCCACAATTCCACCGAGATGCCTTATTTGTAGTTACAACAATAATAAAATAACACATTTTAAACTAGAGAAATTTGTATCATGAACAATCACCACTCCCGCATGATTCTTCTAGGGCTTGGTGGTTTCTATAAACACATGAGAGCCACACTCTCTGGGTTATCAGTCCCTGGTCACACGTGGCTTTGAAAACAAGTCAAAGTGTAAAGTATGTATCAGATTTAAAAGAGAATACAAATGGCAGCATTTTATCTGTCATTTTTATAGTGATTATATACAGAAATGGTTATAATTTTGGTATACTTGATTAAACTAAATAAGTTAAAATTAATTTTCTCAATTTGAATGTTTATATTTACTATTTATTTATTTGTATGCATGCACACACACACTCATGTGCCTTGGCTTTTGGGCACGGGGACTTGGTTCTCTCATTCCACTGTGCAAGCTCCAGAGACTGAACTCAGGTACAGCAAGTGCCTTCATCCGCTGAGCCCTTTCCACAGCTCTGTGTTTTGTTTTTATTGGAGCTCTCAGAGCACTCACTGTATGTGGCCCCCATTCACCTGCTGAGAGGCTGAGCTGGTACAAATACATGTTATTTCTATTTCCATGTAGACCTGGGCCAGCAGCAGCAGCTGGGAGCTTCCTGGGAAAGCCAATGTCAGGCTTCAACCCACACGTGCCGAAGCTACGGCTTAACAACATTTGCTGAGCTCCAGCTGAACACTGATGCTTGGGAAGAACAGGTTGAGATAACCTTTTCAGGGCTTCTTCTTGTGGTTCTTTCTTCTTTATTTTTAGATAAATGTCTTGAAGTCCCTTAGCATTCTGCTCTGTTACATATTAGACGCACAAAAGCAGTGGTTATTTGACATTCCACATTTATAAGATGAATATAACATTTCTTCATCCCATCATCTTTTCATAGAAATTAAATGAAATTATAGGGAGATGTATTAATCCCAATGAAGCAAAAATTTAGAGACATTTTATGTCAATAATAACATTACATTTTTTATTATTTTGACTTTATTTTTCAGGATTTTTGTGTGTGTACACAGTGTGTTTCGATCAAGCACACCTTTGTTTCCTCCCTCTAATTCATGTCCTCACTAGCGCTTTTCTGGTCCATGCTCTCTCTTTTTTAAAAAGCTGACTCTGTTCACTTAGTGCTGTCTTATATGCATGGGTACAGAGCCATTTACTGGAGCATTTGTAGCCTTTCTGAGGCCATACACCTGAATAAACTACCATCCCTTCCCCAAAGCCATCTATTACCTGTAGCTTTACAGTTAGGGGTGAGACTTCACGACTCTAGGCTTGGTCATGTGCTGGTTTTACTTACACAGATAGAGTTGTTGTGAGTTCACGTGGACACTGACCCTGTTATGCCCAACAAACACTGTTTTGTTATAGATGTCCCCTGCTTCTGGCCCTTAAGTCTTTCACTCCCCCATTTAAACACGATCCCTGAGTCGTGTGTGTGTGTGTGTGTGTGTGTGTGTGTGTGTGTGTGAGTGTGCTGGGAGGTATGATACAGATACCTGATTTATATAAAGCGGATCACAGTGTCTTGTTCTATGCATAACAACCAATGTGAGTTTCAGTGTTAATCTACATCCTCTACAAAAAAAGCTTTTCTGATGAAGGTTGAGAGATGCACTAGTCTATTATAAAGATAGTAGCTTGGGACCTGTTTGATACTATTTAACAGAATAATGGTATTAGACTCTTCTCTGAGGTCTATGGCATAGTGAGTTACAAATTTTTGGCTCAGTTAGAGCACTAGACATGAATTCTATATTGTGGGTGACTTTAATACAATGAAAAATACCTTTCTTTCTTCCCTCCCTCCCTCCCTCCTTCCCCCCTCCTCTTTCTTTCTCTCTCTCTCTCTCTCTCTCTCTCTCTCTCTCTTTCTTTCTTTCTTTCTTTCTTTCTCTCTTTCTTTCTTTCCCTTTGCAGCAGTGGGCATATCTTGCCATGTCAATCATTAGTGTAGCTCACAGTGTTCACAGAAGAGTTACATTGTTGAACACTCCCCATCCCTGTAGTGTAAGTATAATCCTCTGGCATTATAAATGCCACCTGGTAGAGATGAAACTTTGAGGTTAATACCAGCTTGTTCTCTCCATGTTCCATGTCTTAAATATGTGCTGTCTTCAACAATAGTGTCTTACTATCAAGTCCGGGAGGATAAGCAAGAGGAACGCAATGGCTTGTAGTGGCAGTCTATGGGTCCCCACTGACAAGAACTTAAAGAGAGGTAATCTGTTGCAGGGACTTGGTTTTTATTTGATAGCCTATGGTGTCTAGGAAAGGCATTGCCCCCACTATATTCTATATATGTTAACATTTTATATATATATATATATATGTGTGTGTGTGTGTGTGTGTATGTGTGTGTGTGTGTTTCAGATGATTGTCTATACTCTTTTAGTATTTAGAAAGAATTCTTAGAAAGGTAGATTTCAATGTATTGTATCAATTATGACTAGTGTTTTCTTTAGTCTTAATTATATACAGTAAATTTACTTAGCACATGGATGACTGTAACAGTAAAATAAAAACTGTTTGTCTCTTTTTAGAGCCAAGACAGTGTCGCTAAGCTTTTCTGATTATTGCTTTGCAATGGAAGACGATTTGTAGCTGTGTTTGCAGATCACTTCTTAAAACATGGTTTTATATACTGCAAAAAGTTTGTTCTTTTTTATTAAGGATACTTTTTAGTTATACAGAGAGAATCTCCACTTTGGTCTACTGGAAGCAAGGGCTACAATAAAGTGCAAGTCTATTCTATGAAGTATAATTCTATCATTATTAAAGTATACACTGGTTATAGTAATATAAGAACCTAGGACTGATGGATTCTAAATGGCAAAGAAACATGAAGAAACCCTATTCAAATGTTCATTGACTAACATTTACTATAAAGTGATCTTCACAATTTGCATTACTTCATCATTTTCTGAAGCTGACAGAAGAAGGAAGGCACCTCCTACACAGTGTGCATGATTGCAGCCCAAGGCAGGAACCATGTGATGTATCGCCCAAACCATAATGACAAGACCCAATCCAACCGTATTCTAACTGATGACTTGTTCTGCTTGATTTTACCAAAAGAGGTCAAAGTAAGAATTTCCTAGCAAGACTTACATGAGAATTCAGCTGTTTTTGCTCCCTAATTTATTATTCAACAGTTTTCTGTTCACCACCAACCATGTGCAAGTCATTTAGACTATGTCTTGAATAAAGATACACTTCCACCCCTACCCAGCCCAGACTTAGAATTTTATTTTCTGCAGAAAGTCAAGCTAAAGAGAATTCAGCAAATGCCCTCATTTTCATAAGTTAAAATTCTTAGACCTGTTGGTTCTGGCTTGACTCTGTCAACACACTTCTATCTCCCAGTCCATTAAAATAGCATCTCATCAGTAAATGTTTAATCTTCTCTCTACAAACATCAGAAAGTATTCATTACACCATTGTCATGCTTTCAAAGTTACTCCACACCAAACCTAGCACATCCCTTAAAAATGAGTTCTCTAAGTCCTTGGCCATGTCCAATTAGTCTGAGAAAAACAAAAATGAATAAATAAATCCAGGAAAACTCATGCCTCTGAGCAATGTGAACCCAAATCAGTGTGCATATACTTACCAAGGGGAAAGTAGTGGGTAGCGTTTAGCTTGGCTAAATATGGGTACATTAAAATTGCTATTTTTGACCCAGATATGATATGTATATAATAGTTTCATCCATTCCCCCCAACCGTCTTTCTCATGATAGAGAGTGAATTTGATGCTTAAGCTCAGTATCAATAAAAATAAATGGCAGACCTGATTAGAGACCTACATCCTGAGAAGAAACTGAGAATGTGATAACAGAATACTTATGTGAACATGTTTTTTAATGAGTATTAATCATTACTTCTTTACATATGGGTAATGTGTGGTGATTATAGTTGGTGTCCACACACATGTGCATGCTTTTTATAAAGACTCATTAAAGAGGCATGGCTTGCATAATTTATACTCAGGAAATAACTGTGGAGCATGTTTTAGAATAAATGGATGCTGAGCACAACACAACACATCTTGTTCTCAGTATAGTTAGTTAGATCATTATCACATCCTCATATATAGCATTTATCCAGTGCTCAGGATGTTTGCCAAGGATCGAAGTCTAATTGTTTAATCTCCATAAAGTTCCCTGAGACACATTGCCGTGCTCTGGTTTCGCAGACGAGAAGACAGGGGCTGCACTGGCAGACACAGGCTCGGGCTGTCCCGCTGGCCCCTCTGTTTCGCTCTCTCTTTATGGAAAAGTTAACAAAGAGGAGATAGTAAACAGTAAGCTGATAATGTTTTAGATAATTGAATATTCAAAAATCATTCAGTTATCTGCTTCTTTGGTAAGCAGAGGAAAACCAGAACGGACTAAAAGTAAATTCGTCAAAAGCAACTATTGTC
>JAQHUG010000309.1:221981-244527 GCA_028555095.1 Dicrostonyx torquatus
TATCAATACATAAACAATATATAAGTATCTTAATCAGAGGTAGATATGTACACTGTAAAATGGTAAATATATATCAATATATATCAATACATCAAGAATGTTTTAAACAGATGTAGAAGCATATGCATGCATACAATACTTGATACAATTTAACTTTGTATCCATATACAAAAATCTATGCCAATGTAATTATCTATAGACAATAGCTCACAAAATCTGAAAAGATTAAATTGCTCCCCTGGAAAGAGTCATTCCTGTTTCACCAGGTGAATAAATACGGTCCACATCACAATGAACTAAATTGCCAGCATGCCTGTTTTTCATCTAAATTTAATTACAGGATAAACATACTGACACATACATGCAAAGAAATATGAGTCTTTAGCATCAACAAACAGAATCATTTCATTTTAAGATGGAAATGGAGACTGCAAAATTAGTTACTTATAAAAATTACGGAGAAATGCTTTTCTCTCTTTTTTTTTTTTCTCCTTCTGCCACTGTTTTCAGCCCTTGCGGGTCCTTACAGGCTGGAGGAGGGGGAAGCCTTACTGCAATCGCAGCAAGGGCTCCTTCGGTGCTTCTATGGACCAGGTCTCTTGCTGCTGATGTGTTCAATGGCATCACTCAGGATGTCCTCCTTGAAGGAGTTCTGTTTCTCTGAGAGGGACAAGGAAGGAAGGGAAGGTTTTAAAGCTTTCTAATGACGAATTTCTTAAGAGCGCCAGTAGATGGCGAACTTTACTGCGAGGAACACGTGCTGCAGCCTGCGGATTGTTCTGAACGTTAACCACCCAGCGAAACTTCCTACTCAGTTAGGACGCTAATATAACAGCCAAACTCTTTACACCCATTTTCCTGGGAACTAAATCCCAATGGTCAATTTGTTTCTAAAGCACAAAAATTATTAAAATAACTTATTTTCACTGAGAGAATGTAGTGTGCCAGGCATATAAGAACATGATACTTCAGGTATCATGGAGAAGTTGGATGGCTGTGATCCTTAGGTCACGGACACCCATGCTAGGTTTTTGCCCTCACTCTGTTTCCTTAGCTGCTTATTTAATTATTTACTCAGTTTGTTCATCTCAGTAAAGCATTAGATCAGCCAGACAGGGTGACACGTACCTCTAATCCCAACATTTTGGAAGCAAAGACAGAAAGAGCTCAAGTCTGAGAGTTGCCACGTCAAATCAAATGGAATGAACTGAAGTTATTAATTTGAAAAATAGAATTTTTTCTGACAGATAATCGTTCTCATTAGTTCGTGTGTATATGCTGACTGCTTCTGTAGGAAAACCTGTTAGCATCTAGGGACACATCACAAGCCTACACAGTAGACAGTGTCAGTGGCACCTTACACAAGGAGAGGAAAGGGTGAGGCTCGGGCCGCCACTGAAAGCACCCGTCACGGTGTGCACAGAAACAGAACAATGGGGGACAGGGTGTGGACTGTAGCTAAATCCACCTGGTTTGCTTGCAAGCATTTTATCGAATTTATTTTTGTAATCCTTTCAGAATCTCCAGGGCTATGATGAAGCACATATCTGCTTCATGAGCCAGAGGTGCACACTCCAGGACAAATTCCTTGAACCACACTGAACAATTTCTTCTTGTCTTTTTTTATATTTCCTGAATGTATCTTTCATCCTCAGATACATAAGGTCCCAGTATTCTAGTTGGGCATGGTTGCACACACCTTGACAAAGAAGCAGGCAGATCTCTGGGAGGCCAGTGTGGTCTACATAATGAGTTCCTGAACAGCCAGGACTATGTACATATAGAGACCCAGTCTCAAAGCAAAGCAAAACAATACAAAACTAAATAAAAAAGTTGGCATCCTACTGTGGTAAAAGAAGACTTAATTCTTCGATAGGACACACACACACACATACTCACACACACAGACACACCACTAAACTCTGTTACTCTCAATATTCATTACAGCTTTTTGTTATTTTATAGCAGAGTGTTATTCTCATAAGTTGTAATTTTATTTTCTCTTCAGTCTGTGTATTGATTTTACTTACTGACATTCACTGATTTCATTTCCTTTCTTTCCCATCTTTTAGCATTTCCCCCCAAATTAATAGCAATGAAAGTTGTTTTGCGTTTTAGGCTTGGTCTGTTTATTTGCTGTTGCCTCATACACAGAAGGCTGCATTTTTGTTTTCTGACACAACCCTCATGAGGCTCCACTTTCCGGTCTGCTTAATGTTGATACTGATAGCACATCTGGGGTGCTGGGATTTCTTTTTTTTTTTTAGGAAAATCTACTTGTTTTTGTCTTGTTAGATCCCTGACAAGATTTTCTAGGATGAATATCTTTTTTCTTGGTTTCCCTGTCATTTTCATTCATGCTCCCCCAGCATCTTCCTGAAAAACCAAAAAAGAATATTTTGTATCTGTGAGTGCTTAAATGTTTTCCTCTCATCAAACTAAATTATGAGTATACTTGAGCATATGCCTCTGATTTACAAATGACTTCCTCTTGTGTGTTTATGTGTATGTGTGTATGCGCATGTGTGTACACACATGCACCAGTGTGAGTGTCTCACCACATACTCAGGCTGGTATCAAACAGAGACCGGCCTCTGTTTACCAAGCACTAGGGTTATAGGCATCATCACACATGGCCTTCTCAGGAGTTCTAAAATGTCCTCTATCCTTCAGCATGCAATGCTTCAGATGATAGACTAGAAGTGGATCCAGTCAATTTAGAGAGAGTCACAGAATTATTGCTTTTCATGGGGCTATTACTTCAGCAGTATTTTCAAAAATAGATTCCTAGGACAGAAAAGCTTTCGGGAAAATGAAATTTGTTCCCTTGGCTTCAGTATATTTGCAGTGGGACATTATCTCTTTTGGTCTGTGAAATGTATGTAGCTGTTTTGTGTTGCTGTGTGATGGAGACATGCTATGTGTGAAGACCTGGAATGTTTAGCGCAGTGTATCCCATTAGATAACCAGAATTTTTATTGTTTTTCATTTTTCTATGTTTTGTTTTTTAGAGCATAAAATAGTGATGCTGATTAAACAGCTAGTGATAAACCAAGAAACAGAATTCTTTTCATATGTGTTTCTGTTAAGCAACTGATTCACAGATGATTTTGTAAGTGATCTAGTATTCCTAAGTCTTCCATAAGAGAAGGCAGGGATCAGAATTCCAAATATCTGGAGGGATTAGCAGTCTTTGGTTCTCATTATTCAACTGCACTTAGACATGAGGAAAGGAAGATGCAGAAGAAATGTGGTGAAGTAGTTTTTCTTCCTGTTCATGTGTGCCATGTGTGTGTGCATGCATGCATGTGCGCATGTGTGTTTGCATTGTGTACATATGCATGTGCACGAGTGTGAATGTGGGCACAATGTGTATACAGGTCAAAGACAACCTCAGATGTTTGTCCTTAGGGGTCATCTGCCCCTTTTGAGACAGGGTCTCTCATTGGCCTGCTACTCATTATTAGCCTAGGTTAACTAGCCAGTGAGTGAGTCCAAGTGATCCACCTCTCTAGTGATGGAATTGTAAGTGTCTGTTATCAAACATTGATTTTTAAATATGGAATCTGGGGATTGAACTTGGTTCTTGGTTCTTCATGCTTGCAAGCCAAGTACTCTACTGACTGAGGCATCTCCCCAGCCCCATCTTAGTTTCTTATTACGAACTATAGAAAACTTCTGGATAAGTGAAGAATTAAAACTCAACATTAGAACATAGCCAGTGATGTGTTTCTGTAATGAATATGTTTGAAAGGGTGCTCTTTAATTTTACCCCCAACCATTTGTAAATTTAATCTTGATATTTTATATTTCCTTTTAGATTCATCTTGCAATAAAAACAATACCAGGTGCCTCTCAAATTCTTGCCCAAACAATTCTACATGCAAGGGTTTTCCACAGGACAATTGCTGCTCAGACATAGACAATGATTTGGACAAAGGCTGTGAAGATGTGGAAGACCCTTGTTTCTCCAGTCCCTGCCAAGGAAATGCCACTTGTGTGAATACTGCAGGAGAAAGGCGCTTTCTGTGTCAATGTCCTCCTGGGTACAGTGGGCTGACCTGTGAGTCTGCCACCGATTCCTGTGGAGGAAACTCCTGCCAACATGGAGGCACTTGTCAAAACGACCCTAAGAACCCTATCTGTATCTGCCCTGCTGGATATGCTGGAAAGTTCTGTGAGACAGACCAGAACGAGTGTGCTTCTAGCCCCTGCCACAATGGGGCTGTGTGCCAGGATGGGATCAATGGCTACTCCTGCTTCTGTGTGCCCGGATACCAAGGCAGGCATTGTGACTTGGAAGTAGATGAATGTGTTTCTGGTCCCTGCATGAATGAGGCTGTGTGCCTCAATGAGATAGGGAGATACACTTGTGTCTGCCCTCAAGAGTATTCTGGTAAGTGCAATTACATCAGTACCTTTCATATTCAATAATATGTGCATCTAATCACTTATGAAAATGGTCAAATTCTAGAAAGTACTAATAACTAGATAGAAAGCTTGCTAAATCCTGAAAACCTAGTGAATTTGTTGAGTTTGTGATCACATATTGTTTTTCAGTAGAAGCTCTACACAGCCGCAAACTTAGATTCAATTTTCACAAACGTTAAGTAGTATTCCTTTGTGTATAGATTCCATATTTAAATAAAACCTAGCTATCAATTGATAAATACTTAGGTTGCTATCATATCCTGGCTATTGTAAATAGTGTGTCAGTGAATGAGAGAAGACAATACATATTTATATATTATATATTATGGCTATTTTAAGCTATATATTCAGTAGTGGGGTAACTAGATCACATGGTAAACTAGTTTTCGGGTTTTTTGAGGATCTTCTATACTGTTTTCTATAATAACATACCAACAAAATAGAGGTCCCTTTCCCCAAAAGCTTTCTCAGCATTTACTGTCACGCATTGTTTTGAACACTGCCAATGTCACAGTTGTAAGATAATGTCACAACATTTCTAGTCATCAGAAATGTTGGAAATCTTTTCATATATCTCTTGATCTCTTGTCTTCTGCATCTGCTGTATTTCGGATGAAACTAGAAGACATTATGTTAAGTGAAGTCATCCAGACACGAAGGGCCAGTTTCGTATGTGGAATCTGAAACAGCTGACACGAAGAATAGGGTATTGAATGGTGGCTGCCATAGGCTGGCAGGGGCTGGAGCATGGATAAGGAAAGGGAAGATGTTGGTAAATGAGTACAAGGTGACAGCTGGGGAGGAAGTGTTAGGGTCTATTGCTTGAGGACTGTAGTTGGTTAGTGTGTATTTCAAACAACCATAAGAAGAACTCTAAGTATTCTCATCACAGAACGAAAAACAGTAAATGCTTGTACTGATTAGCTTGATTCAGTCAATCCACAGCACATATATACATTTCAACATTATGTTCATAAAAATCTACAATTATTTCAATTGAAACTAATTTAAAACTTTAAAACAACAAGAATGACAAATACCTTGGATTCAGTCCATGGGCTTCATGGAGTCACTTTCAGGATCAGATAGTTCTGGTTTTCTGTCCCTTCTCTTTCTTCAGTTCTGATTTAGCCCTACTCTCAATGGCCCAAAGGCCAATACTTCATGCAGTGTATTAGGAAGGCAGGGTACAAACCGGTAGATTCTGGTGCTTAAGTGTGCTCTAGCAATAGATGGCAGCAAGCCAGTTCTTACTTCATCTCTTAAAGGACAGAATATAAGTACATCACATTGGTTTCTTACAAAATTTTTAGAGATGGCGAATGAACCATCCTTTGACTATATCCTTGAAGCTGAGCAAACTTAGGCAACTATGAGGAGTCGTGATACTTACAGCCTTATGTGTATTTCATATAAATTTATTTTGTGATTACATTCTAAATGTGGCTCATAAGAAGCTGAGTTATAAAAATTTGCCTAGTTGCTTAGAAAACAAGGGGGAAAAAGCATTCTGGGAACGATAACATTTTATCAGTGAACTTGTTCCATTTCTGTGATTACCAGGCAAAGAACATGGGTTGTTTTGAGCCCAGAACAGACATCATGCAACGAACAGTGTAAATGAATTAATTGTAGAGAGAAGAGTATTGTCTGTAAAATTTCAAAAATTTCCATTTTTGAATATACCCTTAACATTCTTTATGTCTAAATTTGGGCTATATAAAAGATCTTAATTAATGTTCAGCCCTAAATAGAACATTTATCCCATCCCTTCTAATGCTCAGGGAACATTTAGAAAAGGGGTCAGAAAGCGAATAATTACTGGAAGACAAGGAGAAGGGCTGCAAAATGCCATCTTCTAGATAAGACATAGCCATTAGAATTGCAGAGTCACAGCAGTTGGGGTAGCCTGTGCTAGGTCAGCATCCAGAAAGGGACTCTGGTGGCCTTATGCTTCACTGCTTCTCACTGCTGAACTATTTTCTCCTAATAGAATCAGAAAGAGCATGAGCCATTGTTTTCATTTGTGTACCCACAAGTAACCCCACCAGGTTCTAATGAATAGGTCACCTGCCGAAGTAGAGTAGCTGTGTTCTGGTAGCCTATCTTGGCTCTCATCCCTGAATACCAATTATCCAGAAATGTGGAACAGAAATGTTCACATCCTATCTTCAGAGGGTCAAATTTAATTGATAATATCTAAGAATATCTAAGAATGGGAGTCAGAAATTAAGTTCATGTGAACTTAACATAGAGACTTCGGTTGCTGGTTTACCTCATAGTTGTCTCGTCAATACTGATGTTTGTGGCAGTCTGGACCAGTTACCAGAAATCCCAGAGAAGATGGGTAGAATCAGGAGAAAGCCAAGGTTGATGAGGGAGAAAGAAGAACATGAACACTCAACATGGATGCTCTTGTGTTCCCTGACTCTACCTAGATCTGCTAATGAATCTTGGACACTGTTACAGTGACCCAGCTGCTGAGTGTCGTATCTGAATTTAGAGTGAGCATAAAGATCCGGGTTTACAGAGTGGGAAAAAAAAACCACTGTGTGCTTGTGAGCCACAAAGCAAGAAAAGGAAGTAAATTTCAAAAGTCAGAGAGGTAGGACAGGGGAAAAGAGCCACAGCATGTGGAGAGGGTTCACGCTGCATGAATCCTCTGTGCACTCTATTGCACTTCACAAGCTGTGATGCATTGGCTGCAAAAATGAGCTGAGCTTGAGCCAAACTGAAGCCTTAGGTGAGAGTCTGTTTGCATAAGCATCAACTACAGTTGAAGCTCAAAGTAAATGCTTAAAGGTTCCTTTAGGGAAAAGGACTTTGACTAATTTTAGGTCAAGTTTATGCAATGAATCCTTACGTAATGGAAGTCCTCCTTATGTTGATGAAATTAATATTGTCTACCTTTTCCATTAAGATGCTTGCAGTCTTAGAAAACTGAGTTGTAGTAGGGCAGGGAAAAGCCAATTGGATAATAAAACAATTGGATAATAAAAATCAAGTAAAAGTGTGGATTGAAATTCTCAGTGAAAGAAATCTACTGGAAAATATTCCATTCCTTCATTATAAAATAAATATTTGAGGGGCTATGGAGATGGCTCAGTTGGTAAAGTGCCTGCCAGAGCAAGCGTGAAAACCCGAGTTTGGATTCAGAGCACCCACGTAAGTCTGTGCTATTCATAGTTCTTGTCTGTAATCAATCCCAACCTCCCTAGAGCTCCTTGGCTAGCCAAATCAGACAATGGGTGAGTTTTAGGTTCAGCGAGAGACCCTGTCTCAAAAAAAAAATGTGGAAAGGCATCCAGGAAGATACTCTGTTGGCTTCTGGTCCCTATAAACCTATAGATATGTGTACATACATAATACATATAAAAACCACCTACACACAAAAAAATAAATTATGAAAGGATGAATGAATGAATAAATTAAAAATAGATCATTAGTATATAAATTATTTTAGATTATATTAAAGTAAGAATAACATAATTTTAAGTTTTACATATAAGGTACACATTAAACTTACTTTTAAACATAAGGAATATTTTTAGTTCATAAATATAAATATTTATATTTATTTTTATTTCATAAATAAAAATGTTGTATTTTAAGGATGAAATTTAGTATATAGTTTAGAAAGTGTAAAATTTTAGGGTCTCACCTAGAAGAGTTACTGTGGTGATAAACGAAAAGGCAGCCTTGATAGTGGCCAGGAAGAAGGCTCACTTACCATTTTTCAAAGAAAGAATATTTTCACACTACTTTTACCTAAGGAAATGTTGGTGCCTCTAATAAAGACATGTGCTGAAATTTCCAGTGATACTTTCAACATAATGAACATAGAGTGTGCACCAACGCCTCTCAAATTTTAGCATGCATCCAACTCGCCTGAGGAATTTGCCGTGGAATTACAGTATTTGATTCCACAGATCCGAGATGAGGCTCAAGTCCCCATGTGATGCTAACGTTGCTGGTACAGTGTCATTGTGACAGGATCTGGGCTCAGCTAGGAGACAAGCTTCCCGGTGCATTTGTCAAGGCTTGTTTTGATTAGATCATCCTCTGAGCATGCTTGTGAGGGAATATATTGATCAAGGAAATTGAGGTGGAAAGATCCATGATAAAAGTGGGTGACACCATTTTCTGGGTTTGGGTCCTGGATGCCAAAAAACAAAAAACAAAAAACAACAAAAACAACAACAAAAGGCTAGCTGAACTCACTATGTTACCACTCTTTGCTTCCTGACTGCGTATATAATGTGAGCAGTCACTTCAAGCTTCCGCTGCCGTGGCGGACTGTACCCTTGAACTGCAAGTCATATAAGCCCTTCCTTAAGTTGCTTTGGCCAGGGTAATTTATCACAGAAACAAGTAAAGAAGCTAAGACAACCACACAAAAAGCAAGTGATTACTCCCATGACATCCATACCACTGTTGTACCAGTGGGTATGTCTTTCCTGGCCACTCATTACTGTAGATCACAGAGATCTTAGCTGGGTATGACTGTGGCGGAGTTAATCACTATGAAAGCTGTACATTAGAAATGAAGCTCTCAGGTCACTTACAGCTCAAGTTCCTCCTTTTCTATGACTCGGGTATGTGGTGTCCCCAGCAATAGGGTCTTACCATCATTACTACTTATGAATTTTCTGACCTCCATGGATACTCCAAATAAGACATGTTATCTGAGTATCCAAAAGTAATATCAATAAATGAAAGGAAACATTCAGCCTGTGTTGCTCTGGGTCTCAGCTAGCTCAGAATGATTGTTCTCTCCATTTACCTGGGAATTTAATGATGCCATTTTTTAAGTGGCTGGATGATACCCTATTATGTAAATGCGCTATATTTTTTATTATCCATTCATGAGTTGTTGGGACTCTAAGCTGTTCTCATTTCCTTACTATTATGAGCATAACAGCAATAAGCATGGATGAGCTGATATTTCTCTACTAGAATTCAGAGTTCGTTGAGTACATGCCCAAGAGTGATACAGCAGTATCATAAAGTAGAACTATGTCTATCTTTTTGGAGAATCCACATAACTCCTCCCCAAGGAGGCTGAGTGATTTTGCACATCCGCCATCAGTGAATAAGCTCCCCCATTCCTCATACTCCCGCTAGCATTTGCAATCATTTTTTTAATCAGCCATTCTGACTGTGTTTAGGTGAAATCTCAAGGAAGTTTTAATTTGAATTTTCTGGATAGCTCAAGACATTAAATATTTTAGATTTTTTTCTTAGCCATTTTATTTCATCTTTTGAGAACTCTCTTGATGCTCACTTCCACTTTCTTGTTCAAATTATTACCTGAAATCTTAGGACAATAAGACAAGTGAAAGAAACAAAGGAACTGTAACTAAGAAAGGAGGAAGTCCAAATAAGCTTTATTGTTATTCTGCTTAAAATTTTGTTGTTGCATGCATGCATGTGTGAGGGTGGACCAGAGCGTTTACAGCAGCAACAGAACTGAGATCTATCTGCACTCTATGCATAGACACTCATGTCATAGACAGGCCTTAGTGGATTTACATAAGGAGCCCATAACTCAGAAACGTTATTTTTACTCTGAAGAAACATAGAATGCATTGGGATCACATATATTGCACGGAATCTGAAATTTAGCATAATTAACCTAGAGCACAGTGATTTTCAAAGCATGGGCTCTGCAGATAATGGGCAAGGTGTTCAGGGTGGTTTGTCATGGCCATCCTTCACGTGTCATGTGCTCTCTGCCTGCTGCAGTGAGTGATGAGGTCAGCCTGTTGTGTGAGGCCTGCTCCACACTGATAGCATATGATGTGTGTTATCTAGTGGCACAGAAATGTTAACACTGATCTCCAGTTGTCAAAAGATTCACAATAAGGGACAAATATCTCCAAACGTGTATCATAAGTTTAGGACAGTCCTTGAGAACACATGATTTGTTTGAAATGTTTGTAAAAGCCATAAATTGACTTCCCTGCTCCTGTGGGACAGTACATCTAGCTTTACTAAAGCACCTAGAAATTCTGCCCTACTTGGCCAGCTCATTGTTCAGGGGGAAGGAAAGAGATTACCATATAGCTGCAACAAATATCCTTTGAAAATTAGTTGATCATATCCTTTGTTCAAACATATATACCAAATGCCACAGAAAATAAGAGACTCTGACACTGAAGAGTTCACCATTCTGTAGGCAGAGGAGTAAGAAATATGATAAGTACAATGATATGATAGGGCATTTTGAGTGGATGGTGACACAGCACCAGAGGTTTAAATAAGCAATTAAGTGTAATTCTCAGAATCTTGTGCCACTCAACCCAACTCTTGGGAAGGAGAGGGTAATGAATGAGGCATTACTAGTAAGGGCACATCATTGTGGGGACAGATCATTTTATTGCAAGCACACACAGCAGGGAGTATAGCATCCATCTGTAAGAGGCAACAATTGAATTTTAAAGAAAACTTCATTCTGAAGATGTTAGGAGAAGCTATTAAAAAAACTTTCTGAAGATTTGACATAATAATATTTGTATTCTTTAGGGATTACATATTAAGTGATGAGGAGATAGAATGGTTAGGGACACCAGATAATGAATGCTGAGGGTGGGCCTAATGCTTTTGGACAATTTTCCATTTTTAGTGGTAGAATGCTTTTATTTATTCTCAACAAAATAAAAGTAAAAAAAAAACCACAAGACATTATTGGACCATTTCTACTGAATTTTAGATCAAGAAAAGAGAACGAAATCAAGCCGGGCACTACCTTGGAGCCATTTTGGGGCCTCTTGATGTTTTAATGCATGATTTGTTATCCTGGATTAGAGGTACAGTCATACAGAATGGGTAAGCACAGACAGTTCATTTCTGTGCTTTTAAAGTTTCTATACAAATCGACCAGAACACACAACCAGTGATTGCCTGTGCTCAGACACCACCCCAGCCTGCCTGAGCTTTTACCCACTCTTCTGCATGCGGCCTAACCAAACCAAGTGTTTCAAAATAATGAAAGAAAATGAAACCAACAGTACATTTTAGTATTCCAACAAAAGTACAGTTAACAATAATTTTGCTCTAAAAATACCTTATTTGTTTCCACAGACAAGAACGCCACAAGCTGTTGTAGGCAGGCAGTTCTCTCAAGCGACAGCTGCTCTGCTCTCTGCAACTTCCCACAAGCACACAGAGTTAAGAGCAATTAGAGTAGAGGAGGGAAATTATTTTGGGTAACGTAGCATTTGACAAGTGCTTTAGTAAATAAAGTACTGCCAAGCAGCTAAAATATTTTCACTTTGCTAAAACTTTTCTGGCTTCGTGCGCTGGCTTTTCTCAAAGGTGTGAACTGTGAGTTGGAAATTGATGAATGTGGATCCCAGCCCTGTCTACATGGTGCCACATGTCAGGATGCTCTCGGGGCTTACTTCTGTGCCTGTGCACCTGGATTCCTTGGAGACCACTGTGAATTCAACTTTGATGAATGTGCCAGTCAGCCGTGTCTCCATGGAGGTCTGTGCGTGGATGGAGGAAACAGGTAAGTGTTGTGTGGATGAGTGATGGGCTTCCAGCGACCAAGCACTATTCCACAACTGTCACAAATTTCAAGTTCTCAAAGCCTGCATTTGAGTTGCAAGTTACACCAAGTAATGACAAGTTGCAGCATTCTGATTTACTAAATATATTTAGTAAATATATATGTATATATGTATGTATATGCATGTATGCATGTATGTATGTAGTGGACATCTGTCCTGAGTGAAGGTTTTACAAGACACTCTTGTAATGGTTGAAAACTACATACATCATAGAAAAGTACCAACACCTAAACTCCATATAATAAACCTGTTGCAGATAAGGAAGACGCAAAAGCAAGGCTATCAGTTGTTAAAATTGTGAACATAAGGTTTATATTTATGAAAATAAGCAAATAAATCAAATGGAAAAATAAATCCTTCCGAATTCATCTGCAAGAGCACCGATATTAAATTGGTCTATCTCGGCTTTCCAGGTGTTTGGGGAATTGAGAGAATTTATTAGAGAAAGCATAATTATCAGAAAGTATAACTCAATTCTCCTCCAAATATGAGTCTCTCATTGGAATTTGTGGAAAGGGCAATACTACATTATATCTTTGTGTGATAAATATAATTAATTTGTATAGTGATAGCTGAGTTCACATCAAATAAAATAGCCCTAAAAAGAAATTCTCGTACTTGCTTAAGCTATGAACAGAGACTTGTTAAGTGCAGAACAATGTTTGATAGCACTGGACTAGGAATTCCCTCATTTGATAGCAGCCCTATGGGAATCATGGTGAACATTACTGTTCCCAAATTGTAATATATGCCATTCCTTAATTTTAATAAGGAATCTGGAGTAAAGAGATGTTAGAAGCTCCCATGAGTTCATATCATTAATTTCTTGTAAAAGTAGAAATAAAACCGTTTTCCTCCTAATAATAAATCAGACATGGGGCTGAGGATTTAGTTCAGTGGTAGAGTACATGCCTAGTGTGTGCAAGGCCATGGGTTCAATTCCCAAGAGCACACAAAAAAGAAAGTCATAACTTACTTCAAATCTAATTTCAAAATGACTAGAACTCAAAATGAATGTAATGAAAGGCATGTGTGCTTCAAATATGCCCATGAGTTAGTTAATAAGATAATAAGATTTTTGAATAGAGCAGAGAGAGTGAAAAATTCTTTTTAAAAATATGAAGCACAATTTAAATCATATTCTATGTCTTGATTTGACTTTTCCTTGCAAACAATTAATGAATCTACGAAGGGAGTCTATACTCCTGGAGGCAGCTAACCGGACACCACAGAGACAGGAATGTTAGAATGACTGAAACTTCCAAGGGAATGAGGGCTCTCTGCCATGCATGCTGTTTTCTCTAGAAAGCATCAACGCAGAAAACACAGGGGTTTTGGTTCTGATGGAAGGCTGACAGGCTGGAAACTTTCACCCTTTATTCTCTAATTTTTTTCTTTTTTTTTTGAGACGGAGTTTCTCTGTAGCATTGGAGCCTGTCCTGGAACTCATTCTGTAGACTATGCTGACCTCAAACTCACAGAGACCCACCTGTCTCTACCTCCAAAGTGCTGGGATTAAAGGTGTGTGCCACCATCACCCATCTTATTGGTGGCATAATTCATTTCTTTGTTTTACTATTATGTCTCCTAATATCTAATTTTTGTGAGGATCAACCAAAGTGGTTTGAGTTTATTTTTACACGATAAAATTAATATCTTTCCTATAATTCATAGTGGAAAATTGATTCCTTTGGAGGAGCTTTCAAATGTGATCTCCATGTCTGGAGACTTGGAGGTGCTCCTTTAATATAGGACATGTGTCTCTAATGTCTCACATAGAGTAGATTAGAACTTTTTAACAGCTTATTTATCATTAGTCTTTGGGTGGCATTTTTCTTTTAAGTATTTATTTATTTATTTACTTTTTAATTATGTGTATGTATGTGTGTGTTGGTGACATGTGAACATAAGTGCAGGTGTTTAAGAAGGCCAGAGGCATCAGATTCCCTGAAGCTGGAGTTGCAGGTGGTTGTGAGTCGCCTCACATGGGTACTGAGAATCAAACTCAGTTCCTTTGGAAGAGCAGTGCATGCTCTTAACAACTGAGCCATCTCTCCTGTCTATTATTATTATTATTATTATTATTATTATTATTATTATTATTGCTAGTAGTAGTAGTAGTATGCGCGTGTGGTATGTGTGAGGATAGGTGCCTGGGTCACAGGACACATGTGGAGATGAGATTCTGGAACGACAACTCCATGAGGTTCATTCCCTCCTTCCTCATTATGTAGGTTTGAACTCAGAACCCCAGACCTGCACAGCTAGCACCTCCATGTGCTGGGCCATCTTCCTGGTCTTTTTTTTTTTGTATTTTTAATTAAACAAAACCAGATTTTTACCAACTATCTGAGACATAAAAACTGTGTCCCTTGCAAGCTGCCATTTCTAGAGTCTTAAGTAGTCCAGTATCTGTGCTTGGTGATAAATAAACACAGCCAAGCCGGGCGGTGGTGGCGCACGCCTTTAATCCCAGCACTTGGGAGGCAGAGGCAGGTGGATCTTTGTGAGTTCGAGACCAGCCTGGTCTACAAGAGCTAGTTCCAGGACAGGCTCCAAAGCTGCAGAGAAACCCTGACTTGAAAAAACAAAAAATAAATAAATAAATAAATAAACACAGCCATAGTGAGTGGATTCCAAGTGTTCTATGATTGAAGCATCCCCTCAAAACACCCCTTGTTTTTCACCTAAGTATGCAGATACATTTTTAATTTTCATAACACTAAATCCTTGAGTAGATATCACCTATATTAAGAACCTACTTAAATAAAAATTGAACAACTCACCCCATCAGACTAAATTTTGCGATAGTTTTAGTCCATGAATAATTGGAAATAAAAAACTAAAATATTCATGTAATTAAAAAGCAAAAAACACTGTAATCACAATATACTATTAAGAAAAAAGTTTAATTTTTATAATAGAACTTATTTGGTGCAAATCATTACCTGCTAACTTAAAAATGCTAATAATTTTATTCACTATACCATTTAATAGTAACCTTGTATCCTGATATTCTAGAGATGACGCATCTATTCTTTTATATATATTTAATTATCACTATGTGCTGATGACCTAAGTCTTCAGTTTATGTATGGTGAAATTGGCTTCCAAATAATGCTGCATAAAGTTTTACTGCCATTTTTAAATCAATAATGACAAAGCGTTGTTATGGAAACACACAACCATTCAGGTCTTCAGAGATAATTCCATGGTTCTTTTAAGGTAAGTTTGAAGCTATGCCATTGGATCAGGTTAATGAACAAATAGAGACAGAATAAAGAAGGTTTCTTTCAAGATGACCAAGAGTTGACATGATATTTTTGTTTACTATCTAGCTACCACTGCAACTGCACAGGCAGCGGGTTCACGGGGATGCATTGTGAGACCTTGATGCCTCTTTGTTGGTCAAAGCCTTGTCATAATAATGCCACCTGTGAAGACACTGTTAACAGCTATGTTTGTCACTGCTGGCCTGGTAAGTAACAATTACTCTATCCTTTTCTTTCTTTTTACTCAGACTAGAAACACATTGCTCCTAGAAATTAAACTAAAAATTTCTTTCCACCAAAGGCTTTAAGCCAACACTTTATTCAGCTTTACTTATTATATTGAATTCCTCATTGCTTACACAGTATTGATATAATACTATACAGAGTAAGACAAGGGACCTCAGCACCAGTGACTAGAACCCTTTAGGTTCATAAACACAGCAATGGAAGGTTGAATTTCAAATAGCTTTCGTGAACTAGGATGGTTTCTTTTTATCTACCTATTTCCAGACACCAGAAAGAAATAAAAAATACTCCAATGTGTTAACTTTCTAAGAGTTTATCTTGTCTCTTGAACAATTCATGCAGTTAGTCAATCTCATAATTCACGTAGTCAATCTCTCATAATCTGGGAGCAAAAAGGGCGTATCTAATTCTAATAGATATACAGTATACAAAAATACAAATTTTGGTACATTAAGGTACTATAATGAGCTTATATTAAAGTGAATATTACCGTTTAGAAAATATGCCTGCATATGTATCATAAATGGACTCACTGACAAGGAGACTTCAGATAAGTATCTTAGCCACTCTTCAGATGGATTTTCACTTATAAAATAAAGGTGTTAATAATGATATCCACCTCCTTGAGTTGTTTTAGAAAAAACTCCAGTAATAAATATAAAGATTTTAGCTCAGCTTAAAACATAGAAAACTCAATAAACACTAACTAGTTGACAAAAATAAGAGATTGATCATTCCATGCCCTGACTAGCACCAAGCAATACAACTTATTTTAGGAAGCAAGTGAGGGAGGGAAGGGAGAAAGGAGTGGAAAGAAACAAGTCAGGTGGTAGGAGCACATAGAGAGGGACCTGTCCTGCTGTGGATCGCCGGCTCACTGTTCAAGATCATTTGACAATGTTGAGTGGTGTCAGTGATATAGGAATGGGAAGAATGGCAGCCAGATCTCAGAGATACTTGTCTGCCTTTCAAATTAGGAGTCAGGGAAGTTACAGAAAATGACTCCCAAAGGGTGTGACACTCTTAGAAAGTGTGGTCTTATTGGAGTAGGAGGGACGGTCTTGTTGGAGGAACTTTGTCACTGTGGAGACAGGCTTTAAGTTCTCATGCATGCTCAAGCTATACCCAGTGAAACAGACCATATCCTGTTGCCTGCAAGATGTAGGACTCTCACCTTCTTCTCTAGCACCATGTCTGTCTGCACGTCGCCATGTCCCACCATGATCAGAATGGACTGAACCTTTGAACTCTAAGCAAGCCACCCCAATTAAATGTCTCAATTTCTAAGAGCTGCCTTGTGCATGGTGTCTCTTCACAGCAATAGAAAACCTAACTAAGAGACATAACCCAACATATTCATTTACAAAGAGGTCTCTTTCAGCTTAATGGAAGCTGATTGAGTGAAATAAAACTGAAGATGCAAGAGATTTTGAAACAGAACTGAGTCACTTGCCAGAACTAAGACAGTAGTTGTAGGATATGGAAGAGGGGGTGGGTCATTGTTATGGTTTGAAAGTAAAAGGTTCCCCCACAGCACGAACTCAAGAGGACATTTCAGAAGTGGAGCCCAGCTGGTAGAAGTGGGGCACAAGAAGTTCTTCAAAGATCTTTAGACTAATCTTTAGTCTTTACCAGCACATGTTCTTATAACCCCTGACTGAGACACTTGCCCCATGCCTTCCCCTACTGTGGTGGATTGGAAGCCTCTGATTCATCCAAAAGAACTCCTCTGTCTGTTATGTTCTTGCAATTATTTTCATCACATCTGTGAAAAAGTAACTAACACAGTGGCCAGGAGGGTCATGTGGGAGGTAAATGGCATGGGAAGATTCAGCATGTTAAGAATGTGGGTTTCCATCTGAGGTCACCATGTAAATGGTGGGTTACCCTAGATAGAAAAGCAACACTGTCTTTATACCCTATGCTTACTGATGTATAGAAGGAGATTTAATACTAGAAGTTACTTTGTAAGTTAGAAAGGACTGTAAAAGTTGTGCTAAAAAGCACATTGGCAAGCATCATGGCTGCATTTGTCTATAGTCCTTATTTCAGAAGTAAATAATTTGAAAAAGTATCCATCAACTAAAATGTTTATCACAGAAGTTTTCCTGAAACTCAGATGTTATCGAATATGTGGAAAAAACAAAACAAAAAATAAAAATCACAATCCCAGAGGATCTGATTTGGTATCATGCTGTTTCTTTGTACAGAGATTTATAGAGAAACTTGTTAAAAATATTGACCATGGTCTTGACTGAAGGAATCTATTTATATCTGGTTAAAGAGAACAGTAACTAAAATTCCCCGAGAGTCTTGGTGGTGTGGACAGGACTGGCAAACACATAAATCAGCACCCCCCCACCCCACTCCCAATTGAATGAGATAATGCATGAGCCGGAAAAGCAGGGAAGGATTTATTATAGTTCTAAATCTCTTCCTAACTTGGCTGATGTGTGAGCTTTGAGCCTTAGAACACAAAGAATATTACAAACAGCCATGTTCTTTTTTTCAGAAAGTCCTGATGCATAGAAACCTATTGTGAGAACTACTGTTTAGTAACAGTTGAAATGCATGTAAGCATGAAGCAGAAATATTTCAAAAGTGGGCATTCTTGATGAAGTGCTTTAGAGGGCTCTTTAAGGTGCTCTCCATTAAGAATTGTGAGGTCTCTATTTGACATGTTTCTTACTTCCTCTATCCAATGCTCAAGTTTCTTCTTCAGATTGTTGAGCAGGGTCCCAAGGGTTACATGAAATAAATATTAGACTGTGGTGCAAGAGGATTTATACTGTGGCTATTATTTGAAATAGGATCCACTCAGGTTTTTATTAGAGCTACAAAATGAGCAATCATACTGCATTCTCATTACTGGCTCATCAATAGTTAATTCTCTAGTTATGCTCTGAGCCAGTTATAATTTAAGTTGTTGTCATTTTAACCATTAATTAGTACTATTTATTCTCACTCAGTCATTGATTGAAGGTCATCTATTTCTGTATTGCTGGGTAGTGGAGTGTTGAATAAAATACACACAATCCTGTTTATGTGGAGCCGGCAATCTGTTGAGGCAGTCAACTATACATGCAAGTAAACACATCGTTAAATGTTGTCAAAAGAGCAATGGAAGAAAAAGACTGAGGAACATGACAGGCGTCTTATTGTGTGGTGATCTGAACAAGAGAGAAAGTAATATGAGGTAAAGTCTGAAAACAGAGGAAGAGGTGACCAAGTAAAGGCATGGGAGAGAATTTCTCAGAAGGGAAGGGAGCCTTGTTGAGGCTGTGAGGTAAAAAGCATCCTCAGGGAGGAAATGACAGAGCTGGACGAGGAGGAGTGCTGGGATAGAAAGAGCCCATATTCCGATGGAATGCTTAGTCGTGTTAAGGATCTTGAATTTTATCCTGTGTGAAAACAAGAAGTCCTTGTTATTAAAGTGAAAAGCACAAGGGTTTGATTTTCAAATTGTGTGATTTGAGATAAAGGATAAGGTTCTCAGTGAACTTAAGGTGACATTACAGATGTCAATTGTCTTGTGGGTTGCTGTCCCTGGAAAGACTCCACACATTTGTCTCACCAGCTTACAAAGTAGCTGGTACTATTTCCATGGCCACCAACATCATGTCCGGGTTCCACTAAATTTGCATTTGGGGATTAGCACGCTACACAGCACAAGAAAATAAGAAAATCCTCCTAAGGTAAGGCATAACACAGGAAAAAGATACAAAACATTTTGGGTACCAGATATACCCAACTAGGTGGTTACTAAGGAGAATGGAACTATAGCAACGTATTTGGGAAAACTTATATTTGGTGATGGAAAATGCCTACTAGGCATTCAGATCCACTTCCTGGTGATATGTCAACTGTGCAGATACTCTTGTGCATCTGCCATTTTGGCTACAATGATAAAAGTGAATGTAACAAATAAGTTCCATTTTCAGGTCTCAACTCCAGGACTTTAACCAGACACACAGCACTGCATTGCAAAGTGTGTTAAAACTGTAAACAAATGCTTATTATTAAACAGCAATATTTTGGGGATACCTGATGGTATTTAGACATTGTGAGTTAGATATGTCTTAGGAACTTAGAGTAAACAGTGAGTAAACAAAGCAAGCCATGAAAGATCACATGTGATACGATTCTCTCGTGTTAAAGCTCTATCCACATACAATAAAGCTATATTTTTATTTATTTATTTGTTTTGGTTTTTCAAGACAGGGTTTCTCTGTAGCTTTGGAGCCTGTCCTGGAACTAGCTCTTCTAGACCAGGCTGGCCTCGAACTCACAGAGATCTGTCTGCCTCTGCCTCCCGAGTGCTGGGATTAAAGGTGTGCGCCACCACCGCCCGGCAAAGCTATGTTTTTATAGGTCCACATGTATGTAAAGACAGAGAATCAAATTACATAGGGAAATTTCTTTTGTGTTTGATATTTTAGTTTCTTATTAAGTGGTAAGTCACTTATTTCGAAATCCTTGGCCATAATGAAATCACCTACCTGGATACAAGAAGGTATGCTTTTGTGTGCTGGATGATAACTCTGACCTTTCTCTGACCTTTAAGAGGTACCTTAGGCTTTCTATTGCTGCGGTGGAACACCATGATGCAAAGCACTTGGGGAGGAAGAGATTATTTGGTTTATACTTCCACATCTAGTTCATCACTGAAGGAAGTCAGAGCAGGAACTCTAAGAGGGCAGGAACCTGAAGGCAGAAACTTACACAGAGGCTAAGATGGAGTGCTGCTTACTGGCTTGCTCTCTGCTCTGATGACTTGAGCTTGTGGCAAGTTGGCATAAAACTCAGCAGAAACCGACCCCTTCCTTGTCAACTTGACACAGAAGCACATCATTATTACATCGTAACCTGTCCTTTCTTGTTCATCCCCAAGATCACACTATAATATAAACACCACAATATAAAACATTTTATAAACTTAAAAAGTTCCACAGGCTTACAAATTCAAATACTTTAAAACTTCCTTCTCTTTCAATATATCCAAAATTTCTTTTAAGAAATAAAAGTCACAGCCAGGTGGTAGTGGCACATGCCTTTAATCCCAGCACTCAGGAGACAGAGGCAGGTGGATCTCTGTGAGTTCAAGGCCAGCCTGGTCTACAAGAGCTAGTTCCAGGACAGGCTCCAAAGCTACAGAGAAACCCTGTCTCAAAAAAAAAATCATGTCAAAGCAAAACAAAACTCCATTGGGATAAATCACTCAATGTCCAGTATCTGGGATGAACTCATGACCCTCTGGGCTCCTCCAAAGGGCTTGGGTCATTTCTCTGGCTCTGCTTGCTGCAAAACACACACCATCTCCTAGGCTCTGGATGGCTTCACTGCACACCTGCTGCTATCCTCTGTTGTCACGCCATGGTATTGGCATCTGCAAAATGCTGGCATCTGCTGCAAATGTGCTACTCTCCCAATAGCCTCTCCTGGGCTTTCTTCCAGTACTCCAGCCATGCCACATAGTGCCAAGCCTCAGCTGCTCTCTGTGACCCTTCATGACCTCAAAACCAGTACCACCTGGGTGACTCTTAAACTACCAAGTTTGGCTGCAGGCATAAAGTATAATCTTAGTCACCTCTGGAGTACAGCTTGAGTGTGTTGCCTGTAAGGAAACACTTCCTAGAGGATTCCGTGATCCTGGTCTCTTGTTAGTCACCGCTAATGTCTCAGTTCCAGCTGACCAGCATTGATTGTCCCAGAAAAGCAAAGACTTGCCTTCAGTTGTTCTGGTATCTTGTTAACCTTCAGTTAGCCAGAACCACAGATTCTTAACTCAAAATAGCAAGCAGTCAAGAGACTTGCAAACGTCCCTCTGAAACTTCACAAGACAGGCTCTGTGGTGTGCATTTCGCTCAGAACAGCCCACCAAGCTTTGAATACTAAACAGCGCAGAGTTTCAAAGTCCTTCTGCAATCCTCCCCTACACAATGGAGTCAGGTCTGTCAGAGATATGCTGGTACCAGTTTATTCTATCTCAGGTACGTTGACCTTTAAGGAATACCTTAGGGTTTCTAATGCTGGGATGAAACATCATGACCAAAGCAAGTTAGAGAAGGAAAAGGTTTGTTTGGCTTACACATCCGCATCTAGCCCATCAGTGAAGGAAGATGGCAGGAACCTGGCGGCAGGAGCTGAAACAGAGGCCATGGTGGAGTGCTGCTCACTGGCCTGCTCCTTCCTCTCTGATGATTCTTTGTCTAGTTTGCCACAAATCTGGCCAGCGCAAGACTTAGGGTTGGCTCTGTGGATGCTGCTGACTTTTCAGAGATAACACTCTCTTTAAAAATGTTTGCTTTAAAAAGGACTCTTTGCTAAATTGGTATAACTGGTTTACCATGCATTGTTCAGATCAAATCATAGTTATCTTGAAATTCCCTTTTATTTCAATCCTTACTAATGAAACCTTTCTAAAAATACTGAACAAAATCATACAACTTCTAGAATTTATTATGTATCTCTTATCCATTGCTACTGGGATCTATTTCCATGAGGCACCCTCTTATCGGCTTTCCCCGCTAGCTTTTTGAGGGTGGGCATCTTGCTAATTGGCACCAGCACAGTGGTCAGCCTCCTCTCAGACATGTGCCTGGCATTTCCCAAGCTTTGGCTCAGCAGTTTCTCTGAACTTTCATCCTGCAGGATACACAGGTGCCCTGTGTGAGGTGGACATAAATGAATGCAGTAGCAACCCCTGCCAGTTTGGGGGTGAATGTGCTGAACTATCCTCAGAGGCTCTGTATGGACACATTGCTGGCCTGCCTTCCTCCTTCAGCTATCTTGGAGCCTCAGGCTATGTTTGTATCTGTCAGCCTGGATTCACAGGTAAGGCAAATGAAATGAGAAATGACTCCTGGGTTTAATGACAGCAACAGATGTAACTAAACAGCTGATTAGAAGACTTGGGCTGTTCCCATCATGGTCTTGACCTCTTTGCTCGTGTTCTCGCTCCTCCCACTCTTCAGCCGGACTTTGGGAGCTCAGCCCAATACTCCACTGCGGGTCTCTACCCGT